>JAODUO010004957.1:0-10666 GCA_025642075.2 Ridgeia piscesae
TGAGAGGAGATCAGATTGAAGTGTTTAAAATATTGAATGGATATGAAAATATTGACAGAAATATTTTTCACAGTCAAGGAAGAGAGAAGGACTAGAGGACATGGAGTTACATTAGCAAAGAAGCAGTGTAGACTAGATATTAGAAAATTTTCATTTTCACAAAGAACAGTAAACGAATGGAACAGATTATCAGCTGATTGTGTAGGTGCTAGCAGTGTTAATATATTTAAAAATAAAATTGACATATACTTAAGAAGGGCGGGGTATACTTAGATAGATAGGTTGGACTCTCGATAAGCCAAATGGCTTCCTAGTCCACCTGCCATCTAGAGTTGAATCTCTAGGTGGCAATCTTGTTAAATCTTGTTAAATCTTGTTAAAAATAGGAAGACCTGAAACGAAAGAGCAGACATTTCGCAAGTTCAATATGAAAACCAAATCGCAAAGCAACTAAGAGGCAATAGTGGCATCATATCATCATTGATATTGAGCTGGGTACACAAATTGTACGCCCTACAAAGAGTATTACATTACAGAGTAAATCTTTATGCGAACGAACGTCTTGCATGGCATCGCCTCGCCGTTACCATGTCTTAGGGTTCCATATCGCAGAGAGTAGAGTGCCAACACTTTGAACGGAACTTCTGTCGTTAAGTTTAGTATCGTGAAGCTCAGCAGTACGAATGTTAAATTAGATACTGCCCAAACTTCTATTTGCATACGCATAGGTGGAAAGCTTGAGGAAACATTGACAACTCATCGAAAAGTGCAATGCGCCATGTGAATGAGAACAAGAGTATGAATTCTGTGCCATTTGCGACAAGAATTAGGCACTTGCGTAGATAGCAAACCCATCTCATTTGTTCATACACTTAAAACTTCATTACGAGAGAAAGGCGCGTGTAGTGTAGTGGTTAGCGCATCAAACTGGCAAGCCGACGGGCCGGGTTTAATACGCGCGGACGCCGCAGCAGACCTGATATACTTGATATAAAAATCGATGGACAGAGTCTGACATTGTTGAATCTAATCGGTGCTATATGCCACGCATATTAACATGCATCGTACATAAAAAGTACGCGAATGTCGCACAGGCCGCTGTACCATAATAACACGGTAGTCCTATGCGTGTACATGATAACAACATCCCCACGCGCAGGGTGCATACATTGAAAGAAAGAAGTAGACGGGAGAAAGCGGTCCCCCTCAGTTTGCCTAAATCAACGGCGTCGCCATCTTGAAATCTGACGTCGCCAGAAACGAAAATGGCGCGTTTGCCGTATTGTCGTGACGTCACAGTAGGAATGCCTCTTCCGGTTTGCCGCCATTTCTGTGCCGCGCAGCCGAATGCTGGCAAGAGATACCAGTTTCTTTAATGCAATCTCGATCGCATCGCTGTGGGATTTACGCATTTGACGCCAGTAGGTGAAGGGATGTAGGCATGTGTAAGAATTGCGTCTACTGGTTTCAACATTGTTAATCACCGTGCACATTGTAACGCTATTTTATTGTTTTTCTTCAGGTGTCTACGCCTGGTGAAGATACAGAGACACATGGCCGACAACTTCTGGTACCATTACTGACCGACCAGGCCCGACGATGTGAAGTCTGGCGACGCGGAACAGTCATTCGACAGTGGGTGAAGTCTTGTTTTTAACGAGTGTAGCCATTTCGTGCAATATAACCTGGAGAATCAACGATAGCTTGACATCAATATATGTATCATAACAAGTGCGAATGGACATTAGTTTGAATGTTACAGTTCTCACAAAAATGAGAACACATTCGAAACGTTTTACTTAGACGATTGTTCCCGAGCTATTTCTCACGCTATATGACTGATCAGAACTGATATAATGAAGATGGTTTAAGCTTCGAATAATTTCCTCGCAACCACTTCAGGTGGTGCTTTTTGGGGCCTAGCAATGTCTGCCAGTTTTACGTGTTTCACCGAATGTGCTTTACTTATAGTATAAGAAGTAAATTGGGTGCATGGATAAAGAGCAAAGCAGCCAACTATGCCAGTAACATGTTCACCAATACACATCACCTTGTGAGCGAGCTTCTGTTGCACCAAGACAACTTAGCTACATTAATTACTGTATATCAAATTAAGTTATGTCAAAATATGATGCTAAAATAAGGCACACGAAACGAAACTTGTGTAAGAGGCCGATATCGCATCGCAGTAAATATCTTAACATTAATATGCATCAGCATCATTATCTGAAGTCACACACTCACACACACACACACACACACACACACACACACACACACACACACACACACACACACACACACACACAACACACACACACACACACACACACACACACACACACACACACACACACACACACACACACACACACACACACACACACACACACACACACACACACACACACACACACACACGAATACAGTTGAGTAGATGACTCTTTGCCCGTCATGACACCAAGCACAACACACTAATCTCGACGGGAAACAGTACGCTGAGGTAAGCAACAGGCGAAGGCAACCTACACAAGTGCCTCATTCTTTGCAATTGTTTAACTCACGGGGTCACATTTGAAACAAGTGTAGAGATCATTCGATGATTTGAGACCAATGTTTATTGCAATCACACATTTCTCGGCACGCAAATTTGTACCTAGGTAGTAGCGTAGACCGGCTTCATATTTTGAAACATTGCCATGGAAACAATCACATACGCTACAGTGATCAATGCCAACAGGCCAGGTCTTTGGCAATGCCATGAGCGCTATGCCGACAAACAGGTAACGCCAAAACCTAGACATTGCAGTCATGGCGAAATGCCATACGAAAAAAAAATATTTTCCAAACTACCCGGGCAACTACAGTTTATATCAGACTTGCGGGGGGGCCCCCTTCTCTCGCTCGTGTTCTGAGAGTTTTTTGTCGTTCATGGGATAAAATTTGAAAAACAAGCGGAAATATTGATTGATAAGTATTATTCTTGTGTTAAGGTTATTCATAAAGTGGTACTGGACATATATTGAGTAGTAGTTTTGGTTAAAGTTTGTTAGTTAACAGTATTTTTGAACAGATTAGTATAGTGGGTGATAAAAGGGTAATCTAGGCTTCGACAAATTGTAAACAAGATTGAGCAAATCTCTTTATTTGATATAGTATATAAGAGATAAAGCAATAAGAGTAACAACTACATATGTAAGATAAAACTGTGAATAGGTATCATTGTTATTAAAAATAAACAAGCGTTTTAGTAGGAAACCCTTGTTTGTTTGTTTATATAGGTAGTGTCCAACGTTTCCGCTAGGGAACGGTACCAGTACAGACTAAACTTATTGTTCATGGTAGCATAGGTAGTAAGTTGTTTATAACATAAAGTGTGCTGCAGTTGCTGTACACAATAAACAAACAGTCTTTCTAAAGACTAAGTTGGTTTAAACTAAGAGTTGATTTTGACAAATCGTAATATGGCACCTGGCAAGCGGCAAGTGAAGGCAAGGAGGCACTTGGTGTGTAACCACTGCCACAGCTTGGTGGATTTTGCCGTATCGGGGTGCGGAAAAACTTGGTCAGAGACAACGGAGGAAGGGTTTACGTTCCAATGTTTAGGGTGTTGGAAAGTGGACTGTCTGACAGCAGAGTTAGCTAGGCTAACGGATATTGTGAAGGGGATGCAGAGTGGAGGGAGGGTGATTGCAAGGACAACAAATGGAGAAAGAACAACAGGAAACATGACATGCAGGAAGGTGACAGGGGAGAAAGTGACAGTAGAGAAGGAGGGAGGGACAAGGGGACAGGAGATGAGAGAAGTAGATGCGACAGGAGGTAAGACGAATGGAAGAAAGGAAGTGAGAGGTGATGTGACCAAACGGAAGTCAATAACAAGGACGATGACAGGAAGAAAAGAGACCGGAAAGAAAGGAACAACAGAGAAAGCGGCAGGGGGAAAAGTCAGCAACCAGGGAGATGCAAAACGGAGGAGCTACTCTGAAGCAGTGATCGAGGGGGCATTGAGAACAGAAAGGTATTTATGGGAGACTCCATTTTGCGAAAGACAGACAGGACATTAAGCAAAGGAGAAGACGTTGTTGTTTGTCTTCCGGGGGCTAGGATAGAGCATGTGACTGAACGGGTAGAGAACGTTTTGGGGCAGGGCCCAAAGGGGGGGTCTATATTAGTACAGTAGGGACGAACAATGCAGACAGGGATGGAACAACCAGGATAGTAAAGAGATACAGAGAGTTGGTAGAGACACTGAAGAAGACGAGAGTTGAACAGATCATACTCTCAGGAATCTTGCCAGTGATGAGGGGAAGGGGAACAACATTTAGAAATTGCAAGAGGATGGCAATTAACGGACTATTAGAGCAGATGTGTGAAGAAGAAGGAGTTGGATTTGTAGATTTGTGGGGATATTTTGTTGGTAAAGAAGACATGTTTATGAGAGATGGCCTCCATCTAAGCGGAAAGGGCGCAGCAGTGTTCTCCGAGAATCTTCTTCGATCGATGAATAATGGAACAGGTTGCAACTTTTTAAACTAGTTTCGCAGGGGGGATACACAGAGAAGCCAAATACTAGAGGCATAGATAAAGATAGCAAAAAGACATCAGCAAAGAACAGCCTGGAAAGCCCTACGGAATTTGGTTATAAATGTGTTTGTTTAAATGCAAGGAGCATAGTAAACAAAAGAAATGAACTAAACATTATGGTAGAAGATATTGACCCTCACATAATAGGTATAACTGAATCTTGGGCCACACCCGATATATCAGATGCCGAATTAGGAATGACAGGGTATGTAATGTTTAGGAAAGATAGATTAGGAAGAAGGGGGGGGGAGTTATTTTATATATTAAAGAATCCATCCAAGCTTATGAAATAAAATTAGAAAAAGAAGCAGAATGTGAAGAAGCTGTCTGGTGTAACATAGTTACAGGAAACTCAACATTAACTGTTGGGTTAGTGTATCGGAGTCCAAACATAAGCATGGAAGAGAATGAAAAAATACACAACGCTATCAAAGAAGTGAGTAAACGGGACTGTATTATTATGGGGGATTTTAACCATGGGCATATACAGTGGACATCTCTACAGAGTACCGGGAGAGAGGATCAAGAGTTTTTAATTTAGTACAAGATAGTTTCCTTTCTCAACATGTGTTAGAAGCAACCAGGGGCGAGAACGTGTTAGACATAGTATTGAGCTCACAGAAGGAATTTGTTGATAATGTCAAGATATGTGAGCCACTGGGGTGTAGTGATCACAACCAGATACATTTTATCATCAAAGTAAAGGGAGAACGGAATAGAAAAATAAGGTACAGGAAAAAATTTCACAAAGGAAGATATAAGGACATGAGGGAATATTTAGCAAAGATAGACTGGAATAACACACTGAAGAATAAGACAGCAACAGAATGCTGGAATATTTTAAAGAGTGAAATTGACTGCGTCGTTGACAAATTTGTCCCCTTGAAAAAACAGGGGAAACGGTCAAAGAAGAAACACTTATCGAAGGAAGCCATTAGAAAAATCAAGTACAAGCAAATGATGTGGAAGACATATAGACATACCGGAAGTGAAGAAGACTATAGCATTTATAAAGAAGCACTTAATCAAGCTACAGCTGAAATTAGAAATTCAAAGAGAAGCTACGAACAAAAAATTGCTTTTAATATAAAACATGACAGCAAGAGTTTTTATGCGTATGTTCGAAGTAAACAGAAAGTTCAGGATAAGGTCGGTCCTCTAGAAGGTAGTGATGGAAACATAATAACAGAGGGATTCTTAATGGCAGAAAACCTAAATGAGTACTTTAGTTCGGTGTTTACCAGGGAAGATATTAGTATATTACCAGTACTTGAGACTAAGTTCGAAGGGAGAGAGTTTGACTATTTAGGACAACTAATTGTAACCCCAACAATGGTAGCTATGAAAATAAGAGATATGAAGGATAATAAATCACCTGGAGTGGATGGGATTCCTCCCAAATTACTATTGGAAATTGTAGAACAAATCAGCATACCGCTTGCAACAGTGTTCAATTTGTCATTAGAGGAGGGAATAGTTCCGTTAGAATGGAAAGAAGCAAACATTATACCATTATTTAAAAAAGGTTCGAGAAACAAGTCAGAGAACTATAGACCAGTGAGTTTAACATCGGTGATTTGCAAACTATTAGAAAGACTAATTAAAGATCACCTGGTTGATTTTCTTGTTAAAAATAAATTGATAAACCCATCTCAACATGGGTTTTTAAAAGCGAGGTCATGCTTAACAAATATGTTATGTTTTTTGGAAGATGTCACAAAGTGGCTAGATGAGGGATCACCAGTAGATATAATCTACTTAGATTTTAAAAAAGCCTTTGACAAAGTGCCACACCAAAGACTACTACTTAAACTAAAGGCTCATGGCATAGGAAATGGAATGATCAACTGGATAGAAAAATGGCTTATTGGTAGAAGACAAAGAGTAGTAGTTGATGGGGAGGTTTCAAACTGGAAAGCGGTTTTGAGTGGAGTACCGCAGGGATCAGTACTGGGACCTATTTTATTCTTAATATATATCAATGATTTGGATGATGACATAACAAGCAAGGTGTTGAAGTTTGCGGGCGACACAAAAGTGTTTAGGAAAATTAAAAGTGATGCAGATAGACAGCATTTACAAGATGATCTTAATAAGTTGATAGAATGGTCTGAGAAGTGGCAAATGCTGTTTAATTTTGGAAAGTGTAAGTGCCTTTACACAGGACATGGGAATGAAGATGCACAATATACAATGGGTGATACTGTACTAAATACTACCTTAAAGGAAAAGGACTTGGGCTTAACTATTAGTGCTGACATGAAGGTATCAGAGCAGTGTGGAATTGCAGCAGCGAAGGGAAACCAAATTCTTGGATTAATTAGGCGAAATATAGTGTACAAAGAAAAAGAACTAATAATACCGCTGTATAAAACAATAGTTAGGCCTCACTTAGAATATTGTATACAAGCATGGAGGCCATATCGCAAGAAGGATATTGATATGCTAGAAAGAGTACAAAGGAGAGCAACCAAAATGATACAAAAACTCAGGAATATTAGTTATGAAATGCGTCTAAAAGAATGTGGCTTAACAACACTAGAAACCAGAAGATTGAGAGGAGATCAGATTGAAGTGTTTAAAATATTGAATGGATATGAAAATATTGACAGAAATATTTTTTTCACAGTCAAGGAAGAGAGAAGGACTAGAGGACATGGAGTTACATTAGCAAAGAAGCAGTGTAGACTAGATATTAGAAAATTTTCATTTTCACAAAGAACAGTAAACGAATGGAACAGATTATCAGCTGATTGTGTAGGTGCTAGCAGTGTTAATATATTTAAAAATAAAATTGACATATACTTAAGAAGGGCGGGGTATACTTAGATAGATAGGTTGGACTCTCGATAAGCCAAATGGCTTCCTAGTCCACCTGCCATCTAGAGTTGAATCTCTAGGTGGCAATCTTGTTAAATCTTGTTAAATCTTGTTAAATCTTGTTAAATCTTGTTAAACGAAAGAGCAGACATTTCGCAAGTTCAGTATGAAAACCAAATCGCAAAGCAACTAAGAGGCAATAGTCGCATCATATCATCATTGATATTGAGCTGGCTACACAAATTGTACGCCCTACAAAGAGTATTACACTACAGAGTAAATCTTTATGCGAACGAACGTCGTGTATGGCATCGCCTCGCCGTTACCATGTTTTAGGGTTCCATATCGCAGAGAGTAGAGTGCCAACACTTTGAACGGAACTTCTGTCGTTAAGTTTAGTATCGTGAAGCTCAGCAGTACGAATGTTAAATTAGATACTGCCCAAACTTCTATTTGCATACGCATAGGTGGAAAGCTTGAGGAAACATTGACAACTCATCGAAAAGTGCAATGCGCCATGTGAATGAGAATAATAGTATGAATTATGTGCCATTTGCGACAAGAATTAGGCACTTGCGTAGACAGCAAACACATCTCATTTGTTCATACACTTAAAACTTCATTACGAGAGAAAGGCGCGTGTAGTGTAGTGGTTAGCGCATCAAACTGGCAAGCCGACGGACCGGGTTTAATATGCGCGGACGCCGCAGCAGACCTGATATACTTGATATAAAAATCGATGGACAGAGTCTGACATTGTTGAATCTAATCGGTGCTATATGCCACGCATATTAACATGCATCGTACATAAAAAGTACGCGAATGTCGCACAGGTCGCTGTACCATAATAACACGGTAGTCCTATGCGTGTACATGATAACAACATCCCCACGCGCAGGGTGCATACATTGAAAGAAAGAAGTAGACGGGAGAAAGCGGTCCCCCTCAGTTTGCCTAAATCAACGGCGTCGCCATCTTGAAATCTGACGTCGCCAGAAACGAAAATGGCGCGTTTGCCGTATTGTCGTGACGTCACAGTAGGAATGCCTCTTCCGGTTTGCCGCCATTTCTGTGCCGCGCAGCCGAATGCTGGCAAGAGATACCAGTTTCTTTAATGCAATCTCGATCGCATCGCTGTGGGATTTACGCATTTGACGCCAGTAGGTGAAGGGATGTAGGCATGTGTAAGAATTGCGTCTACTGGTTTCAACATTGTTAATCACCGTGCACATTGTAACGCTCTTTTATTGTTTTTCCTCAGGTGTCTACGCCTGGTGAAGATACAGAGACACATGGCCGACAACTTCTGGCACCAGTACTGACCTACCAGGCCCGAATATGTGAAGTCTGGCGACGCGGAACAGTCATTCGACAGTGGGTGAAGTCTTGTTTTTAACGAGTGTAGCCATTTCGTGCAATATAACCTGGAGAATCAACGATAGCTTGACATCAATATATGTATCATAACAAGTGCGAATGGACATTAGTTTGAATGTTACAGTTCTCACAAAAATGAGAACACAATCGAAACGTTTTACTTAGACGATTGTTCCAGCTATTTCTCACGCTATATGACTGATCAGAACTGATATAATGAAGATGGTTTAAGCTTCGAATAATTTCCTAGCAACCACTTCAGGTGGTGCTTTTTGGGGCCTAGCAATGTCTGCCAGTTTTACGTGTTTCACCGAATGTGCTTTACTTATAGTATAACGAAGTAAATTGGGTGCATGGATAAAGAGCAAAGCAGCCAACTATGCCAGTAACATGTTCACCAATACACATCACCTTGTGAGCGAGCTTCTGTTGCACCAAGACAACTTAGCTACATTAATTACTGTATATCAAATTAAGTTATGTCAAAATATGATGCTAAAATAAGGCACACGAAACGAAACTTGTGTAAGAGGCCGATATCGCATCGCAGTAAATATCTTAACATTAATATGCATCAGCATCATTCGCACTCACACACCACACATCACACACCACACACACACACACACACACACACACACACACACACACACACACACACACACACAACACACACACACACACACACACACACACACACACACACACACACACACACACACACACACACACACACACACACACACACACACACACACACACACACACACACACACACACACACTCAATACAGTTGAGTAGATGACTCTTTGCCCGTCATGACACCAAGCACAACGCACTAATCTCGACTGGAAACAGTACGCTTAGGAAGCAACAGGCGAAGGCAACCTACACAAGTGCCTCATTCTTTGCAATTGTTTAACTCACGGGGTCACATTTGAAACAAGTGTAGAGATCATTCGATGATTTGAGACCAATGTTTATTGCAATCACACATTTCTCGGCACGGAAATTTGTACCTAGGTAGTAGCGTAGACCGGCTTCATATTTTGAAACATTGCCATGGAAACAATCACATACGCTACAGTGATCAATGCCAACAGGCCAGGTCTTTGGCAATGCCATGAGCGCTATGCCGACAAACAGGTAACGCCAAAACCTAGACATTGCAGTCATGGCGAAATGCCATACGAAAAAAACAATAGTTGTTCCAAACTACCCAGACAACTACGAGATAATATCCTAGACTTGCGTGGGGTGCACCACTTCTCTCGCGTCGTGTTCTCAGATGTGTTGTGTCGTCACACTTCGTAAATTTGAAAAACAAGCGGAAATATTGATTGATAAGTATTATTCTTGTGTTAAGGTTATTCATAAAGTGGTACTGGACATATATTGAGTAGTAGTTTTGGTTAAAGTTTGTTAGTTAACAGTATTTTTGAACAGATTAGTATAGTGGGTGATAAAAGGGTAATCTAGGCTTCGACAAATTGTAAACAAGATTGAGCAAATCTCTTTATTTGATATAGTATATAAGAGATAAAGCAATAAGAGTAACAACTACATATGTAAGATAAAACTGTGAATAGGTATCATTGTTATTAAAAATAAACAAGCGTTTTAGTAGGAAACCCTTGTTTGTTTGTTTATATAGGTAGTGTCCAACGTTTCCGCTAGGGAACGGTACCAGTACAGACTAAACTTATTGTTCATGGTAGCATAGGTAGTAAGTTGTTTATAACATAAAGTGTGCTGCAGTTGCTGTACACAATAAACAAACAGTCTTTCTAAAGACTAAGTTGGTTTAAACTAAGAGTTGATTTTGACAAATCGTAATATGGCACCTGGCAAGCGGCAAGTGAAGGCAAGGAGGCACTTGGTG
>JAODUO010004959.1:0-10975 GCA_025642075.2 Ridgeia piscesae
AAGAGAAGTATCACTCGACTTCTTTTCTGTTATAGAATCGTTGCAAACTACGAAGTCGATGTTTACCAAAACAACCGCAACACCTTCAGAATCGTCTACAACGATTTCCGATGTGGTAGCTTCAAAAAAACTAGGTATGGTGGCCGACCTGCGCGTCAACAATCATAATATACATTAGCACATACCCATAATTGACAATAACAGCTTCACATTGAATGGCCACATGATTTACTAATACCATCATAATAAGTTATGCTTCTTATCGCTAGTTTTTAATGCGTTCAATGCAATGTTGCTTTTGTCGCCGGTACTTAAAAGTTTCTCTTTGGTGAAGTTTTCTGATGTAAAGCAATTTGATGCACTTTAACAAACGAAAACAAATATAACATCCGTACACAATTATCATTGGTCGAAGGCCTAACTGATTGTGTAATACTTTAAACCTAACGAATAGTTGAAAGGGCAGTTCTGATGAGAATACATAACACTTTTTGTAACTATTAATTACCTTCGTGAGTGATTCTGTTTCACAATGTCTGCCAACAAATCCAGGGCTACAGTCACAAGTGAAACCACTATCTCCTTCGAACACGTAGCTCCGTTATGACACGGGTTACTGAGACACCATTTAAGTTCTGAAAAAACACCATTTGCTATTTTTGTAAATGCCTTACACAAAATAGTGTTTTATCTATCAAATCAAAGCACCGATTAAAACAAATATTTCACATCCAATGTTAATAAGCCAGGTTTTCGACATATGTCGTTCCTCTGTACCATGAATGTTTTTTCTTTTATATTTGTGTTCACTATGACGAGATATGGTAATTAGGAAACACAGATTTTAAAACCCAAACATTATATACAATAATGATCGTTTTGCGGGATTAAAAATGATTCTTAAATAATTCACAGGATATGTAAAAAAGAAAAAAAAAGAGTCAACGGTTGTAGTGAAGACGAATCGAGTCCGTGTTCCTTACACGCAATTGTGAATAAAAACGTCCTGTGTCTTCTGGTGTATACCCAGCAGACAGGAACGGATTTCTTTTTCACATAATGGCTGTAGAACACGGACATCGATTCTCTTCCACTAACAACCTTACTTTTCTTGTTCTTTTTTACATTTTCTGTAATATTTATATATATATATATATATACATATATTATTGGATATATAGTTGGGTTTTCAAAATTGGTTCTAATAGCCATGTAAAGAAACAGAAGAAGAAAAAGATGAGGTAAGATTGATTGTAGTTGAAGAAATGAAGCATCGTGTAAAAGTTATAATTTTTAATGCTTGATTGTAAATTCGCATCAATAAACTTTGTTTGATCATATAACATATGTGCTTAGCTGAGGCGTGACGTTCCTGCGTTTGGACTGAATTGCATATATCGAATACTTATTAGAATATGAAAGGATTTTACTATGTTTCTTGCAGACGGTACTTGGATAAGTGGACTGTTTACAGATACTCCAGGTAACTGAACATACAAATGTAGTTTTCACCAGAACATGTCCTCCATTTTCGTAGGATAAATTTCACAAAGTGGCCTGCTGATATAAAAACTTTGTCAGACCGATATATGTTTGTTTGTTATATTCATCATACAACTAACCTCATGTACAAGGTAGCCATCACATTGTCTTTTATGAATGGAGCAATCGTTGAAATAAAATTAATTTAAGATAAAAACTAGCGATAAAATATCATCATTTGCGGAGTCAGCCCCATAAAATATTAGCTTCCAGAAGTTAGCTAGCCTTGTGTCCCAACTATATATCTCAAACGTAATCTGATATAGTATATGTAGGAATTACATTATATTAACAAATCAAAATAAGCCATTACCGATCTTTGAAATACCACATCGGAAATCGTTGTAGACGATTCTGAAGGTGTTGCGGTTGTTTTGGTAAACTCGACTTCGTAGTTTCAACGATTCTATAACAGAAAAGAAGTCGAGTGTATTTCCGTCCTTCATATTCAATTCGTAATAGCGTATGTTTAATAATCAATGTTAATTAATGACAATATGTGTTGCTACACCTACAAGACTACCATTTTGGGATTACACGATGGGTGCAATTATGATGATTCGTGTTTTAATAATATTTCGGAAGGCGACGTTGTGTATTAAATTATACATGTTGTTTCGTTGCATGAAAATACGATATGTAATGCTATTCACTACGAATATAAGTTTCTTATGTGCCAGAAACATGTTTTAGGTACTAGAGACACTGAACATTATTACTACATTGCTGACAAAACACACTTGAGCATAATTATGCATATATTATGCGAACATGTCATTGTAATTAAAAAAACAGTCTCCCTACCTATATCTGTTGTTACTGATTCATGTTTTTTTTTAAAATTTTGTTTCCTTTCCATTTTTCCAATAACCTTAAAAGAAAAAACATTCATGGTACAGAGGAACGACATATGTCGAAAACCTGGCTTATTAACATATGGATGTGAAATATATTGTTTTAATCGGTGCTTTGATTTGATAGATAAAACACTATTTTGTGTAAAGGCATTCACAAAAATAGCAAATGGTGTTTTTTTCAGAACTTAAATGGTGTCTCAGTAACCCGTGTCATAACGGAGCTACGTGTATCGAAGGAGATAGTGGTTTCACTTGTGAATGTAGCCCTGGATTTGTTGGCAGACATTGTGAAACAGAATCACTCACGACAGGTAATTAAAAAGTTACAAAAAGTGTTATGTATTCTCATCAGAACTGCCCTTTCAACTATTCGTTAGGTTTAAAGTATTACACAATCAGTTAGGCCTTCGACCAATGATAATTGTGTAAAAACGGGGCGTGCTGATATTTGTTTTCGGTTTTGTTAAACTTGGCATCCATAATTGCGACAAAGTTACATCAGAAAACTTCACCAAAGAGAACCCTTTTAAGTACCGGCGACAAAAGCAACATTGCATTGAACGCATTAAAAACTAGCGATAAGAAGCATAACTTATTATGATGGTATTAGTAAATCATGTGGCCATTCAATGTGAAGCTGTTATTGTCAATTATGGGTATGTGCTTGAATGTATGAATCTATGATTGTTCACGCGCAGAGTCGTCCAGTTTTTCCAAGACATCCACAGACATCAAAGATCGCATTACAACACCTTCAGAAACAAGGACGGCTGTTTCGGATTCGTCATCACTAACAACAGATATAGGTAGGGATACTGTTTTTTTTAATAGCTGTAACATATTCGCATAATATATGCATACTTATGCTCATGTGTGTTTTGTCAGCAATGTAGTAATAATGTTCACTGTCTCTAGTACCTAAAACATGATTCTGGCACATAAGAAACTTATATTCGTAGTGAAGAGAATTACATATCGTATTACCATGCAAGGAAGCAACATGTATAGATTCTTAAGATAACGTCGCCTTCTGCAAATATCATTAAAACACAGACACATGCATCAATTGCACCAATCGTGTCAATACCAAAATGTCGTAGTCTTGTAATTGTAGCAATACTTATTGTCATTAATTAATATTGATTATTACACATGACGCTATTACTGATGAATATGAAGGACGGTAAGTATAACGCGACTTCTTTTCTGTTATAGAATCGTTGACAACTACGAAGTCGAGATTTGCCAAAACAACCGCAACACCTTCAGAATCGTTTACAACGATTTCCGATGTGGTATCTTCAAAAACAACTACCGGTATGGTGGCCTACCTTTTCAATATATGCTTAATATATCCTGTTATAAATACCTACATATGCTTTATCAGATTACGTTTGAGCGATATAGTTGGGACACAATGCTAGCTAACTTCTGGAAGCATAATATTTTATGGGGCTGACTCCGCAAATGATGATATTTTAACGCTTGATTTTTCATTTAAAATTATTTTCTTTCAAAAATTGCTCCATTCATAACAGACAATGTGATGGCTACCTTGTACATTAGGTTAGTTGTCATAATATGAACAATGGTACAACATAACAATAGCAGTATATCGTTTCTGACAAATAGTGTGTTTCATATACAGCAGGCATAGGTTTGTGCAAATTTGATCCTTGCGAAAATGGAGCAACGTGCATTCCTGGTGATGTTAGATCTACATACACTTGCTTGTGTCGTCCCGGTTACACTGGAGTACACTGCGAAACAGGTAGGCTTTTTATCCACGTACCGTCTGCAAGAAACATAGTATAATCCGTTCATATTCTAATAAGTATTCGACGCAGGTAATACAGTTCAAACACAGGAACGTCACGCCTCAACTAAGAACATATGTTAAGTATAAATTACTACACAATAAGTTAAGCCTTCGACCAATGATAACTGTGTAAAAACGGGGCGTGCGGATATTTGTTTTCGGTTTTGTTACACTTGACATCCATAATTACCACAACGTTACATCAGAAAGCTTCACCAAAAAGAAACCTTTAAATACCGGCGACACAAGCAACATTGCATTGAACGCATTAACAACTAGGCGATAAGAAGCATAACTTGTTATGGTGGTATTAGTAAATCATGTGACCATTAGATGTGAAACTGTTATTGTCAATTCTGAGTATGTGCTTGAATGTAAGAATATGTGATTGTTCACGCGCAGCGTCGTCGAGTTTTTCTAAAACATCCACAGACATCAAAGATCGCATTACAACACCTTCAGCAACAACAACGGCTGTTTCGGATACGAAATCAGTAACAACAGATATAGGTAGGGAGACTGTTTTTTAATTACAATGACATGTTCGCATAATATATGCATAATTATGCTCAAGTGTGTTTTGTCAGCAATGTAGTAATAATGTTCAGTGTCTCTAGTACCTAAAACATGTTTCTGGCACATAAGAAACTTATATTCGTAGTGAATAGCATTACATATCGTATTTTCATGCAACGAAACAACATGTATATATTTAATACACAACGTCGCCTTCCGCAAATATTATTAAAACACAGACACATTCATCAATTGCACCCATCGTGTCAATACCAAAATGGTAGTCTTGTAGGTGTAGCAACACATATTGTCATTAATTAACATTGATTATTAAACATAACGCTATTACAGATGATTGAATATGAAGGATGGAAAGTATCACTCGACTTCTTTTCTGTTATAGAATCGTTGCAAACTACGAAGTCGATGTTTACCAAAACAACCGCAACACCTTCAGAATCGTCTACAACGATTTCCGATGTGGTATCTTCAAAAACAACTACCGGTATGGTGGCCGTACCTTTTTCAATATATGCTTAATATATCATGTTATATATACCTACATATACTATATCAGATTACGTTTGAGATATATAGTTGGGACACAAGGCTAGCTAACTTCTGGAAGCATAATATTTTATGGGGTGACTCCGCAAATGATGATATTTTAACGCTTGATGTTTTATTTAAAATTATTTTATTTCAACGATTGCTCCATTCATAAAAGACAATGTGATGGCTACCTTGTACATGAGGTTAGTTGTCATAATATGAAAAATAGTACAACATAACAATAGCAGTATATCGGTTCTGACAAATAGTGTGTTTGATATACAGCAGGCACAGCTTTGTGCAAATTTGATCCTTGCGAAAATGGAGCAACATGCATTCCTGGTGATATTAGATCTACATACACTTGTCTGTGTCGTCCAGGTTACACTGGAGTACACTGCGAAACAGGTACGCTCGTTATCCAAGTACCGTCTGCAAGAAACATAGTAAAATCCTTTCATATTCTAATAAGTATTCGATATATGCAATTCAGTCCAAACGCAGGAACGTCACGCCTCAGCTAAGCACATATGTTATATGATCAAACAAACGTTTATTGATGCGAAATTTTACACATTCTAATCAAAATTGATAACATTTTAACACGATGCTTTTATCTTCAGTCAACTCACACAATGAAATACTATATGTCATCTTGTTCTGTCTGTCTGTTTCTTTGTCAACATGGCTCTCTCTCTCTATCACTCTCTCTTTCTCTCTACACATATATAAACAATACACACACATATATATATATATATATATATATATATATATATATATATATATATATATATATATCTGGATTTATAGAAAACAACGAATGCGAAAGTTCACCATGCCTCAACGGCGCAAGTTGTGTAGATAACATCAACAGCTTCTCGTGTTCCTGTCTGGCTGGATATACGGACCCAGAATGTGCTACAGGTACGGTTTTCTTCTTTCACATATATGGTCGATGTAAGAACACGGACATCGATTACATCTTCCACTAACAACCGTTGACTCTTTTCTTTTGTGTCTTTTTTACGAGTTTTCCTGGTCGCAGATTATTTAAGAATCATTTTTAATCCCGCAAAACCGAACTCCATTATCTGGTATATTAATCGTTTGGGTTTTCAAAACTTCTGTGTTTCCTAATTACCATATCTCGTCATAGTGAACACAAATATAAAAGAAAAAACATTCATGGTACAGAGGAACGACATATGTCGAAAACCTGGCTTATTAACATATGGATGTGAAATATATTGTTTTAATCGGTGCTTTGATTTGATAGATAAAACACTATTTTGTGTAAAAGGGATTACAAAAATAGCAAATGGTGTTTTTTTTTAAATGGGGTTCATAACCCGTGTATAAGGACACGGTTTTGAAAAAGTTTTACGTATGAGCCCCGGTTTTTGGGGAATTTAAAAAATATCCAAATAATTAAGAAAATGTAAAAGCCAAAAAAGGTCAACTTGTTAGGAAGATTAACAATTTGTTTTTCCTCGCCAAAAATGTGAAAAAACCCCCCATGCCATTTGGGTTTTGAACGAAGTATTATCTACACAACTTGACCCCTTAGTGAAAAATTTTCCCCGTTTCAATAAATCAATTATTATATATATATATATATATATATATATATATATATATATATATATATATATTATTTATAATTGTATAATATGTGAGAGAGGTAGTGTTTAAGAAACAGACAAAGAAAAAGATGGAAAATTTTGTGTATTGACTGAAGATAAAAGCATCTGTTGTTTCAATTTGATAGAATGTTACAATTTCGCATCAATAAACTTTGTTTGATCACATATTTAGCTAATAAAGTTCCGCTTGCTAACTGATTATGTATAAGATTTTATGTTTCTTGCAGACGGATTGGATAACGAGCGTATTTTCCGTGTTCCCGTTTAAAAAAAATTATGTGGGAATCATGTTGCTCCATTTTCGAAAACAAAGCCAAATTTCCTGCTTATATCAAACACACTACAAAGTTCTGCTATTTTTTGTTGTATAATTTTGACAACTAACCTCATGACAAGGACCCTCCCTTTTTTTTGTGGGAAAAATAAAATAATTTTTAAAAAAACATAAGCGTTAAAAACTCATTTGGGGGTTAAAAAATTTTGCTTTCCCGAAATTTTACCGTGTCCCAATATATATTAAACGTAAATTAAGATATATGAGGTAAATAACTGTATTTAAGAAATTGAAAAAGGTAGGACCATTCGGGGGTTTTTTTTGGTAAACATCGATTTGTGTTTTTAAAGATTCTTGAAAAAAAGGTCGGTGTTTTCCTCCTTCTATTCAATCATCGTAATAGCGTATGTTTAATAATCAATGTTAATTAATGACAATATGTGTTGCTACACCTACAAGACTACCATTTTGGTATTGACACGATGGGTGCAATTGATGAAAGTGTCTGTGTTTTAATATATTTCGGAAGGCGACGTTGTGTATTAAATATATACATGTTGTTTCGTTGCATGAAAATACGATATGTAATGCTATTCACTACGAATATAAGTTTCATTGAGAAAATGTTTTATCGAACATGCATTTAATTAAAAAAACAGCTTACCTATATTGTTGTTACGATTTTTCCCCCGGGGGGGATCCCGGGAAAAAACCCCCTGAACAATCACATATTCTTACATTCAAGCACATACTCAGAATTGACAATAACAGTTTCACATCTAATGGTCACATGATTTACTAATACCACCATAACAAGTTATGCTTCTTATCGGTAGTTGTTAATGCGTTCAATGCAATGTTGCTTGTGTCGCCGGGATTTAAAGGGTTTTTTTTTGGTGAAGTTTCTGATGTAACGTTGTGGAAAATTAAATGTAACAAAACCGAAAACAAATATCCGCACGCCCCGTTTTTACACAGTTATCATTGGTCGAAGGCTTAACTTATTGTGTAGTAATTTATACTTAACATATGTTCTTGTTGAGGCGTGACGTTCCTTTTTTGTTTTTGAAACTTTTTTTAAAAATTTCCTTGGCGGGCGGGGGGAAAAAAACCCCTTTTTAAAAAAAAAATTTTAAAAAAAAAAATATGAAAAATTTTTAAAAAATCAAGGCCGTTTTTTAAAATTAAATCCCTCCCCTTTTTTTGGGGGGGAAAAAAAAAAAATTTTTTTAGCCCCCCTAAAATATTATGCTTCCAGAAGTTAGCTAGCATTGTGTCCCAACTATATCGCTCAAACGTAATCTGATAAAGCATATGTAGGTATTTATAACAGGGTATATTAAGCATATATTGGAAAAGGTAGGCCCCCATACCGGTAGTTGTTTTTGAAGATACCACATCGGAAATCGTTGTAGACGATTCTGAAGGTGTTGCGGTTGTTTTGGCAAATCTCGACTTCGTAGTTGTCAACGATTCTATAACAGAAAAGAAGTCGGTTATACTTACCGTCCTTCATATTCATCAGTAATAGCGTCATGTGTAATAATCAATATTAATTAATGACAATAAGTATTGCTACAATTACAAGACTACGACATTTTGGTATTGACACGATTGGTGCAATTGATGCATGTGTCTGTGTTTTAATGATATTTGCAGAAGGCGACGTTATCTTAAGAATCTATACATGTTGTTTTCCCTTTCATGGTAATACGATATGTAATTCTCTTCACTACGAATATAAGTTTCTTATGTGCCAGAATCATGTTTTAGGTACTAGAGACAGTGAACATTATTACTACATTGCTGACAAAACACACATGAGCATAAGTATGCATATATTATGCGAATATGTTACAGCTATTAAAAAAACAGTATCCCTACCTATATCTGTTGTTAGTGATGACGAATCCGAAACAGCCGTCCTTGTTTCTGAAGGGGTTGTAATGCGATCTTTGATGTCTGTGGATTCTTGGAAAAACTGGACGACTCTGCGCGTGAACAATCATAGATTCATACATTCAAGCACATACCCAAATTGACAATAACAGCTTCACATTGAATGGCCACATGATTTACTAATACCATCATAATAAGTTATGCTTCTTATCGCTAGTTTTTAATGCGTTCAATGCAATGTTGCTTTTGTCGCCGGTACTTAAAGGGTTTTTCTTTGGTGAAGTTTTTGATGTAACTTTGTCGCAATTATGGATGCCAAGTTTAACAAAACCGAAAACAAATATCAGCACCCCCGTTTTTTTTACAACCAAATTTTAAAACAAATAACGAATAGTTGAAAGGGCAGTTCTGATGAGAAACATAACACTTTTTGTAACTTTAATTACCTGTCGTGAGTGATTCTGTTTCACAATGTCTGCCAACAAATCCAGGGCTACATTTACAAGTGAAACCACTATCTCCTTCGATACACGTAGCTCCGTTATGACACGGGTTACTGAGACACCATTTAAGTTCTGAAAAAACACCATTTGCTATTTTTGTAATGCCTTTACACAAAATAGTGTTTTATCTATCAAATCAAAGCACCGATTAAAACAAATATTTCACATCCAATGTTAATAAGCCAGGTTTTCGACATATGTCGTTCCTCTGTACCATGAATGTTTTTTCTTTTATATTTGTGTTCACTATGACGAGATATGGTAATTAGGAAACACAAAGGAAAAAAAATTTTGAAAACCCAAAAACGGATTTAAAAAAAAACGAAAAATAACATGGAAAATGTAATCAGCCGGAAACCCAAAGGGGAAAATATTACACCAAAATTTTTTGAACCCATTTTTTTTAAAAACCAGATATATATATATATATATATATATATATATATATATATTATATATATATATATATTTTTATATATGTGTGGAAAAAGGAATATAAGAAGAAGCCCTGTTGACAAAGAAAAAGAAACAGAACAAGATGACATATAGTATTTCATTGTGTGAGTTGACTGAAGATAAAAGCATCGTGTTAAAATGTTATCAATTTGATAGAATGTGTAAATTTCGCATCAATAAACTTTGTTTGATCAAAAAATAACATATTTTTTTTTGCATATATCGAATACTTATTAGAATATGAAAGGATTTTACTATGTTTCTTGCAGACGGTACTTGGATAACGAGCGTACCTGTTTCGCAGTGTACTCCAGTGTAACCTGGACGACACAGACAAAAGTTTTGGTATTTTTTTTAAGGGTCTTTAAAAACTGTGCCTGCTGTATATCAAACACACTATTTGTCAGAACCGATATACTGCTATTGTTATGTTGTACTATTTTTCATATTATGACAACTAACCTCATGTACAAGGTAGCCATCACATTGTCTTTTATGAATGGAGCAATCGTTGAAATAAAATAATTTTAAATAAAACATAAGCGTTAAAATATCATCATTTGCGGAGTCACCCCATAAAATATTATGCTTCCAGAAGTTAGCTAGCCTTGTGTCCCAACTATATATCTCAAACGTAATCTGATAAGTATATGTAGGTATATATAACATGATATATTAAGCATATATTGAAAAAAGGGAGGCCCCCATACCGGTAGTTTTTTTGAAGATACCCTTTTTGGGAAAGTTGTTTTAACGATTCTATAACAGAAAAGAAGTCGGTATACTTTCCTCCTTCATATTCAAACAGTAATAGCGTATGTTTAATAATCAATGTTAATTAATGAAATATGTGTTGCTACACCTACAAGACTACCATTTTGGTATTGACACGATGGGTGAATTGAGCATGT
>JAODUO010004960.1:0-10154 GCA_025642075.2 Ridgeia piscesae
GAGGGAGAGGGGGAAAAATTTAAAAAAAGTGAGAGGGGGGTTTTTTTTAAAGAAAAAGAAAAGGAAAAAAATATGACAGCGGGGAATGGGTATAATATTATAAATTCCCGGGAACCCAAAGAAAAAAAAGGGGACCGCGGTTTTCCTTTTCATTTGTTTTTGTTTCCGGGGGGTATAACAACTTGTTTTTTTTTTTAATTGTTTGGGAAAATTAAAAATCACCAAATCGTTTGCCAAAATTTTTACAGGGGGAGAATAAAACCCGAATTTGAGGGGGAAATTATTGGGGAAAAAAATTTAAAATCCGTTGGGTTTTTGGGGATAACTTAGCCAAAAAAAAACCCCAAAAACAAAAGGGGGGTTTTTTTTTGGGCCCCTTCCCGGGGGTGTTTTAAAATTTAAATTTGCATTTAAGGGCATTTTTTAAAAAAAATTTAAGTTTCAAAATGAAAATACAATGTTTTTGTTCCAAAATTATTATACCAAAGTTTGCTTTTAACTGCAAAAAATAAAAAAAATTTCCAAAATTTTTTTAATTTTGGGTTTTTTTTTCGGCCATTAAAGTTTTAAAACGAACATTCTCCCTTTGCTTAGGAAGAACATTGGGAAATTCTAAAAAAATCAAACCCGGAAAAACCCCGTTTGAACAAATTTTTTTCCGCATAGGGAAAGAGAAATTCTTTTTTCATTCGGAAAAAAAGGGGCACAAAAGGGGTTTTTAACCTTTTTTTGGAAATTTTTCCCAATTTCTTCCCTTGCTTATCCAGAATTCGGAAATTAAAATTAAAAGGGGGGACCATAACTTTTAATTTTTGCAGTTTAGTAAATTTTCGTGATTTTACAACAGAGAAAAAATGGGAAAAAAAAATAAAGTAGGAAAAACAGATTTTGGTTTTCATATTGTTAACATTTTATGGAAATTTTTTAAAATTCTTCAACAAAAAAAAAACTTTTTTTTCCCCTAAAACAAAAGTGTTTTTTTTGGAATTTGGCCCAAAAAACTTTTCGAGGGTTTAAAAATTTCCAAAAAACCCCCCCAAATTTTTTTAAAAATTTTTTTCCCCAATTGTGTTTTTTATCCCATGGCCCAAAAGCAAGGGATGAAAATGAAGTATTTTTTTATACATCCAATCCCAAAAACCAAGGTAATTTTTTAAAATTTAAAAAGAAAATAAAGTTTTTTTTGAAGTGGACTTTTGAAGGGTTTGGGCGCCGGGTTCCCGGCCGGTTTTATTTCCCTGTCTGAAAGTTTATGAAAATGAAAAAACCGGGGTTTTAATTTTTTTTTTTTCGAAAAAAATTTCGTTTTTCCTTGGTTTTTCTCCTGTTTTTTTCCAAATCTTGGTTTTCCTACCCAAACTCTCCGTCCCCTGTTTTAAAACTCCTTCCTCTAAAATTGCACCCGTTTACGTTAAAAGCCAAAGACTTGTTATATTAAACTGAAATTCTCGGTTGTGTCGTTTATAATGTTGAAGCTAAATATTTAATTAAACCCCCCGGTTTAAATTTCCTTTAAAAGATTAAAACATCTGGAAAATTCATTTTGTTAACCATTGTATATTTTAATTAAACATAGTTGTTGTTCTAACTATTGATTAAACTATAACATATGTTGTACCCGAAAGTAAAAGATCCACTGACACATTTTTGTATCTTATCTTTACGTCATATCTATGAAATCGTTCACGGGAAAATTTACGTATATTCAAAAGTCAAGAGGACCCAAGTTTTTTAAACTTTTTTACTGACTAATTGGGTGGAAAAATCCCACACTTTGCACAATGTTGCTTCTGCAAAACAAATTTAAAAAAAAAAATGGCACATAAATGCAAATTTCTTCCCAAAATTTCCAAGCCAACCAGCTGACATAGTAGGTGTTAATTAATTTTTCAATAGTAATGAATCGAGGAAATGTGTTTTAAAAAGGAAAAAGTTTTTGGTTTCTTTCCCGAATAACTTTATTTCAAAAACTTTTGACTTAAACCCGGAATTCATTTCCTTAATAAGCTTTCCTTTGCACTAAGAAAACTGTTCGTCAAAAACCCAGTAGAACCGAACATGGCCGGTGAAAGCAATACTACTAGACTCTCAATAAGATAATTCGTGACATTAGCAATACCGCCTAGCTATGTCGACAATTTTATTTTGGGAAACAGTGAAACGATTTATGTAGAGTCTACACTACGTTTCGTACGCTCGACTGAGAACCAGTTCCGGTCGTTGGAAGCAAAATCTAATGGGACCAGTCCTCTGTGATTCCATGAAATATTACACATATTACCCGTTGTGTGAGATTGTTTACTTCCCTGACATAGAGACCAGACAAAGAGGACATTAAATATGTAACGGAATTGCATGAGATTCGAAATAGAGTTAAGTCGAATCCCCCGCGGCCCATATTACAAGTGTTTGATTATATCACAAAGAAAACATTAACGTGGAATTGGGATATTGTTGAAGTCGTGGATTGCATGGTTTCCTCATTCACTTGCCGACCAGGTTTTTTTTACCTTGCTAGATAGACACCACCGTCGGATGCAAAAAAGAATGGTTCAACAAAACTAACCAATAGCAACCTAATGTTTCCGTGCGTGTCTGCGTGAAATCCGATTATTCAAGAACATATTTACAAAGACAGCACTATACCTTTCGGAACGGAGAGCTGGCTGTGTTTACATCGTACTCGGCCCCATGCATGTAGGCGCCAGATGTGAGGCCGTCAGTGTGTTTGCCCCACTCAGGTTCCCAAGGCAGACACTGGTAGTTGGTTCCGCCTCCCTTAGTGCTGTAGAAAGTACCACCGGCCACACCTAACGAGACACAACATTTATCAACACGGCGATAACGATGTAGCGGTTCCCTGCATTACATTTCAGAACATTTAATTATACAAATGTTTACCGCATTGATGTGGTTTTAGACACTTAATAGACATGAGTATGCTTTTCACTATATATAATAACTATGTAATAATAATAACAACGCACTGCGCGGTGCCTTTAGCCGCAAAGTAAGGCGCTCATAACGGGTTTTCCTAATTTGATCTTTTGACAACTAGATCGATAGAGTCAATTAGGACAGCATAGACAAAAACAAAATCGTATTCTTTCTCAGGGAAGTCCCCGGAGAAAGCTTCATATAAAAACAGGAACTAACAACAGGATAACTAAAGGTGAGGACGAAGTAGTTGGACAAGGCACAAAACAAAGTTTATATATATAATATATATGATATATGATATATATATATATATATATATATATATAAACTAGCATATCTAGTGTATGTACTGTTCATTTATTGGTTTCTTGTATTTAGTTATGTCACATAAACTTTATTTATGTACAACAATAGGCAAAATGTATTTTATGTTTGCTTTGCTTGTGCCTTGCCTTTGTCATTCTCTTCAAGAAAGCTATCACAGAAGGAACAAGGTTCCTGTATTAGGTCATACTCGGTATGCATGTAGTATGTATGATTAATCATCCATAATAATGGTAATCGTCCAAAATAAATATTATGCATTGGTGACATATGCATGTATCGCTTACCGGAGTAGAGCAACGTGGCATTCCCTGGACATGTCTTTCTTCCCCATCTCACGTAGACAGCGCCGCCTGTCGGCTCGTTTCGTCCATCACTCTTAACACCACCTGGGAGAGATTGCAAGAACTGATCATTCTTTTTAATGGGTCTCTTAGACAGAGGTACAAATTAGGAAAATGTAACACGATGGTCCTGGAATAGTGGGAAATATCAACTAAAGATTGCAAAGAATGCATTTATATTTCTAAAATGGTACATTGTCATAGTAGAAAAGCTGGCAATCAAATTGTATAGTTAGGTATAATCTTTCTTGCAGCTTATTAACTTTGATCAACTGTACTATGCAAGTAATAATGTTTATGAGAATCATTATCATCATCATCATTGTGCAGCCGTAGTGCGCCCGTGGTTGGGCAAAAGGCCTCAGGATGCTGCTTCAATATGTATATGTTGCGCTATCCTCTGCCAGATGGTACCCTTCCAGTAGTTGTCTAGTTCGTCTTCACCGTCTCGCCGGCCTTCCTCTAGGTCTTTTCCTTTCGTAGGGTTTCCAGCTGGTGATACACAGTGTCCATCGGTCATCTCGTATTCTGCTGACTCGCCCTGCCCAGGTCCACTCCCGTTTTCTGACTGGTTCAATCCTGTCTGTGACCTTTGTCTTTTCTCTTACTCAGATGTTTCTTTTTCTATCCCGGTACGTTATATTTAACATTCTCCTTTCCATCTTTGTTTGTGCGGGTGCTAGCTTGTTCTTTGCTTGGCTGGTGAGTGCCCATGATTCCGCGGCGTATGTCATTGCTGGAAAAAACGCATGAGTTGTAGACTTGTCTCTTCAAGCATGGTCCAATGTTAACCTTGAAGATGTCGTGGTGCCTTTGGGGAATGCTGTCCATCCGGCCGTGATCTTTCTTTGAATCTCTTAGTCTTGGTTTTTTTTCTGGTGCTTATCTCTGTCCCGGGTAGATGTGCTTTCAACGTTCTCGATCTTGGGGTTGTTGACATATATTGATGTGTCAACAACCCCTTTAAAATTTTGGGGGGGGGATGAAAAAGCCCAACCCCTTTTCCCCCCTACCCAAACTTTACGCCAAAAAGGGGCAAAAAACCCCAAAGGACGATTTTTTTGGAGGGGATTTACGGCAGATGGCCCAGGCCCCCTTTTCCCCCCGAACACCTACGTTTCCCTTAAGGGTTAAACGATTGGGAAAAAACCGTTTTTTGGGAGAAAAGGGGCTGCCCAACTGCTTCTTCCGGCTGGCCCCCCTTTTTTAAAACCAACAAAAAAACAAAGGAGCTTTTTTAAATTTTTCTTTTAACCAAACAAAAGAATTTGGAAGGAAGAATATTTTTGGCGTTTTCCCCAAAGACCAAAAAGAACAAAAACAAAAGGTTTGAAGGGAAAGCCAAGATTTTACCAACAAAATTTTGGGTTGATCGGCGGGAAAAAGTGGGAAAAAAGTGAACTAGAAAAGAAAGACCCTGGGCAACATATACCATATTGAACAGCTCCTGAGGCCTTCGCCCAAACGGGCGACAGGCTTTGAAAAATGAGATTTTGATAAGCCCCAAAACATTTTACTTCCCTAGAAGTTGGGGTCCAAAAAGTTTAATAAGGCTGGGGAAAAAGAAATTATACCTAAACCTATAAAATTTGGTTGGCCCCGCCCCTTTTTTTAACCCATGGCCAAAAAAGGGGAAACCAAAATTTTAGAAATTAAAAACATTTTTTGCCCGGGGGAATTTCCCAAATAAATTTAAAAGGGGGCCCCTGGGGACATTTTCCCAAGACCTCGGGTTTAAAGGGCCCCTTAAAAAGAATGTCAGGGTTTTTTGGGGAAAACTCCCCAGGTTTGGGGTTAAGAAAAAGGAAAAACGAAACGGCCGGGAAAAAAGGCGGCCCCTTTTCCTACGGGGGAAGGGGGGGGAAGAAAGAATGCCAGGGGAATGCCACCCGGGTCAAACCCCCCGGGAAAAACCGGGGGAAAATGCAAATGTAAAAATGGAAAAAATTTTTTTAAAAATTTTGGGCCCTTTAAAAAACCAAAATTATGGATGATTAATTATTTTTCCCTATACATTTTCAAAAAAACCGAAAAATTTTACCTAAATACAAGGAACCCTTGTTCCTTTTGTATAAAACTTTTTTTGAAGAGGGAATTTACAAAGGCCCCGGCACCAAAGCAAAGCCCCAAAAAAAATACATTTTGCCCTATTGTTTGTACCCAAAACCCCCGCCATGAGATGGGGAAAAAAATTAAATATTTTATTAAATAATATATTAAATATAAATTTATTTTAAATTTTAAAATTTTTATATATTAATATAATTTTAATATAAATATATAAAAAAATTGTTCCCTTTGGAACCTTAAAGTCCAAAAAGGAAAATTTTAAAAAAATTTTTCCATTTTTTCTAAATAAAAATTACATAACTAAACCCCAAAAAACCCAAAAGGTTTATAAATAAAAATAATTAAAATTTTCAAACAAAAAAAAAAACCCCCAACACCCCCAAATTTCCGGTTTTTTAAAAAGGGCCCGGGCCGAAAAATCGTTTTTTTATTATTAAATTAAAAGTTATTTAAATAAATTGAAAAGATACCCTTCTTTGTGCCCAAAAACCCCCCAATTCAAAAAGGGTTTTTTAAACATTTGTAAAAATTAAATGTTCTGAAATGTAATGCAGGGAACCGCTACATCGTTATCGCCGTGTTGATAGTGTTGTGTCTCGTTAGGTGTGGCCGGTGGTACTTTCTACAGCACTAAGGGAGGCGGAACCAACTACCAGTGTCTGCCTTGGGAACCTGAGTGGGGCAAACACACTGACGGCCTCACATCTGGCGCCTACATGCATGGGGCCGAGTACGATGTAAACACAGCCAGCTCTCCGTTCCGAAAGGTATAGTGCTGTCTTTGTAAATATGTTCTTGAATAATCGGATTTCACGCAGACACGCACGGAAACATTAGGTTGCTATTGGTTAGTTTTGTTGAACCATTCTTTTTTGCATCCGACGGTGGTGTCTATCTAGCAAGGTAAAAAAAACCTGGTCGGCAAGTGAATGAGGAAACCATGCAATCCACGACTTCAACAATATCCCAATTCCACGTTAATGTTTTCTTTGTGATATAATCAAACACTTGTAATATGGGCCGCGGGGGATTCGACTTAACTCTATTTCGAATCTCATGCAAAAAAATTTTTTTTTTTTTAAAAAACAATCTCACCAACGCGTAATATGTGAATATTTTGGAACCCGAACGGGTTTGGTTTTTTCCAACGACCGGAATGGTTCTCGTCACTAAAAGATGTAACTCTACATAAATCGTTTCACTTTTCCAATAAAAATTGCCCAAATATAGCGGTACAATTACAATTTTTTTATTGAAAAATTTTTTTACGGGCCTTTCACCTTTATTCCCGTTTCTCAACTATTTTATTTTCTCATAATTCTTAAATTTCCCTTTTTCACTGGATCAAAAACTGTTGTTATTTTAAATGCATAATAAATTTTCTGTTTTTGGGGTAGTAATCTACTGGGTGGCGTTTTTCCAAAATTGGGAATTATTCCGGAAGGGTTTCCCTATCATAGAATCTTTCATTACTTTGGCGTCAAAAAAAGACCTTTAGCAGTTGTCATCACGGAGGCAGATAGATTATTTATATAAATAGATACAAACGACATTCGTCCAATAATTGAGCCATATAGGAGCCCAGTTAATTTTTTTTCTCCAAGAACAACTACCCTCTGTTGTCTGTCTGCATGCGCGATAATAACAACAATAACAGTACCTTTCTTTAACGTCATATTGTTTTAATTTACGTTCACGGGGAATAGTGTTAAATGCTATTTTTTCTTGATTCAGTTATACAAAAAGAAATTGTTTTAAAATTGGTTTTTCCCCTTTTCTTTTTTAAATTTTTTTAATTTCTTTTTTTTCTTTTTTTTTTCCCCCCTTTTTTCCCCTTTCCCTTTTTTCCCTTCCCTCCCCTTTTAAAATGATTTATTTTGAAAAACCTTTAAATCGTAAAAATTTCAAATATAAACAAGGGGAAATGTTTTCGAAAAAACTTCGCAAAATCGCCAATATGTGCCGGGCAGGGGGTATTCGTCAAGTGAAAGTGATGATTCCCGCGAAGAAGCAGTGTCCAACGGGGTGGACGCGCGAATACCACGGATATTTGTGCACGGGTGGAGATATCTATCACCAGTCTACGTTTGAATGCGTGGACGAAGAGCCTGAAGTGATCGAAGGAACGCCAGGAAACGAAAACGGAGCGTTATTCTTCAACGTAGAGGCGGCCTGCGGCCACTCTCTGCCCTGTCCCAAATATGTCCACGGGTGGGCCCTCACTTGTGTTGTCTGCACTAAGTGAAGTGAACGTGAACATGTTAGACTTAGTTGCACGAAGGAACCAGTCGTGTATTAACGGAATGATACCACCCACTGCATTACACGGTCTGCTTAATAAAGCACTCTAAATAGTCTCTGTTGACATAACAGTCTATTCTGTGGTAATAGTAATACCAAAAACACTTAGGTAACGCAAGCTAAAAAGTACACATTTCAACTAAGCGATCTTGTCAAGTTGACTCTATTGAAACGAAATGCAGAGTTTAACACATACTATGTGACAGAACTGTGTTCAATAGGCTTAGGAAAACTTTATTGTCAAGATAATACTTGACATTTACCAGATGTCGCCTTCCAATCATCTGCAAGTAACATGCTTTATGACATGCAAGCAAGCACCGCTGCTGCTAGGCAATAGTGTAGTGTACTTATTCACTTAACTTAAGTCAACCGTAAAGGAAATGTTAACACTTGGGGTACTCGTCGCTTGTGACTGTTGAACTAGCTGACGGTAATTGGGTTACCCGGGGGCGCTACAACGATTGTTTCGGGTTTATGATGAAAGAAAGATGAAAGATGATAATGATCATGATGATCAAAGGAAAGAAAACATCATGATCATCAAAGATGATGACGACGACGACGACAACAACAGTGGTAGTGATTATATTGACGACTATACATAATCGGTAACAATGGCCATGATATAGCGATGGATGAATAACGGTGATATAGGAAATGCATCCAAGGGTTTATTGAATGGATTTGATCTGTCAACAAATAAACGACATTTCGACGTACGAGTGAATTCTAGTTTAATATGACAGGACAAGCTCATATATGAAGTCTTCTTTAAGTAAATCCATTAGCTGGAGTATACACCGGTGTGGCGCCCAATTTAGAGAGGGGGAGGAGGAGGAAGGAAGGAAGGGGGAGGCAGGCAGGCGGGGGCGGGGGCGGGGCGGGAAACAGGCAGGCAGGCAGGCGGGAAAGGGGGCAGGCGGGGCAGGCGGGAGGCAGGCAGGCAGGCAGGCAGATGAACAGAAAGTGAGAGGGGGTAGATTTATAACTAGATAGAGAGACAGACAGAGAAACAAACAAACATATAGACACAACACGCATCAGGCGGAATGTGGCAGTATACATATTGCTAGTCACCACATGGCCCACACTAAAAGGGGGAACCACGAACGGGCAGACCACGCGGAAACGGCGGACCACATTCACAAAGATGCTACCGATCGTTGTTCCATATTTACAAGCTTTGTTATTGTTTGCGCGTGGGATCGTAAATATTGGACACTTGGTTTTATTTGAATTGGATTGTAGTCAGGGGGCTTAATCTTCAAAAATACCATCATTGTTCAAATCGTTCTACATGCACCAATTTTGGACCATGGGTAGATATGACCATAACACGCCAATTTCCCGAGGGGGCCAAGCTGGGCTCCAGCTGTGGCGGCCATATTGGACAAATCCAAGATGGCCGCCTTCCGGAGTAGGCCGCTGTCATAACTTAAAAACCAAAAGTAATACAACCATGAATGACACCATTTGTTTGGGGTTTTTTAATATGGGGAGTCCATTGCTGGTGTTATTTTGATGTTTGGAAGTGAATTACATGTGATAATGTCGCATTTAAGGACATTTTTGTAACAAAAATGTATGTAAATGTCATCCATACGATCACTGATTACACATACATCATGTTTTATGATATCCAAACTTATTCATGACCAATGTATTGCATTAATAAATAACATCGACAAACGTCACATAAAAACTGATTCCTTATTATATATATTAGGTTGATTGGTGTTTCTTAATCGCAGCAATACTACATAGTCAATATATGACTGTAACAGTTGTTCTTTGGTGTTCACGTTAAATTGGGGAAAGTTTCTAGAGAAAGCAATAACAAGCCAGCAGACAAAGGTGTGATTTTCATAGTATAGTGACACTACGAACATGTCTTCCACAGACACTAGTGATATAGATTGGACACTCTGCTGTCTTTGCTATTCGCAGAAAAACGAGGCGTTAGTAAATGCGACACAACAGGGATTTTCAACGCTTGAAATAAATCTGAAAGAATTCATACAGCTCAATGCTCTGCGTTCCAGTTTAAGCTTAGTCGGCTAGATGATGGCTCGGAAATTGCAACAACCCTTCACTCACATGGTGCGGTGTACCATAAGTCTTGTAGCATTTCTTGTAACAGTTGTAGGGTCAAACGTGTGCGTGACAGCTTGG
>JAODUO010004963.1:0-10000 GCA_025642075.2 Ridgeia piscesae
AGATAACAAAACTTTTAACTTAGTTCCACATCTTTATTTCCTAATGTGTGAAAGTTTTTGAAATAAAAAAATACAATTTATATGTTGGCTTCATAACTTAAGTGCAACAATCACGTACAAAAAGCGTGATACTTACAAGTGTGGCATTTGCAATATTGTATGTTTGATTGTATCTGAAATATGTAAAAACACATCATGAGATTTGTGATACATGGGATGTACACTTAGCACTTGCAAAGCAACATATTACAACAACAAATTACATGACACAATTATGTTCACAGAGTATCAAGTTCCACACTGATTGGATTTACAACTGCGAGTATTCACACAGGCATCAAACCATTCTGCATTGTATTGATTTGTTCTGTTAATTTACCAGTTACAATAGTTTCTGATCAATGATGAATGTTTAAATTTCAGTGATAAAAGATAATTTGCTGAGAATGTCCCAGATCAATAAATATCAGTGAATGCATGGAAGTACCCAGGTTAGCGTTGTATTAATTTCAAAAAATTGCCGATATATGTGAGACTTCCAGACCACCATGTGACAGCAAGTTGGGAGCCAAATGCATAAGTCGCACAGAAAATGTTTGAGACTCAATGGCTGTGATGTATCACCACTGGTGTCGTTGTTATTAATCAGTGCTACCAATGATTGGTTGATTCATGTTTTGAATTAATCAATCAAATAGCATTTTGTGGCACTGAAAAGAACTGACAAGAGGTGAAGTGGGGCCGAGAGAGGAGGTTGGTGTTAGGTATGTTTTAAGAAGTTTGTGAGGAGTCGATTAAAGTGGTTTGGATGTGCAGACACTGAGAGGTCGAACGACTGGTGAAGAAAGCAGATGCTCAAAGAGCGAAAGGGAAAAGGTGACAATGACCTAGACTTCAATGGGAGGGTTGAGTGCAGATCGATTTAGAAGGATTTGGACAGGAGTGGAGAAAAAGAGGGAAAGATAGAGGTGAGTGCATATGGCTGGTGGAAGCCTGCCTCACTCTGGACAGACAGTGCAATAGGAGGATAAGAACAACATTGTGTGATCAATGATGACTTTGATAATAATTATTAAAAGAGAATGCACAGTGAAAAGGGCTCAAACGCACTTCCACTTCTCTCCGCCATTACTGTCTTGATAAGCTCGGGCGACTCTTCCTTGCTGCCAGAGTCAATGTCCATGATTGACACCATCCTGGAGAGTAGACCATCCACTACATCCAGCTGTCTCCTTGCCTCGTCCACTCTGTATGTCCATGCATGGTCAATCAGGTAGATACTGCAACAAAATTAATAAATGCATCATCCTGGTCAATCATGCTTAATTATTATTACTATCTATAATATGTATAACTGAAATTATACATGGATGTTCACACCAACTTGTGATATGTGCAATGTAATTAAATAATGAATATTCTCTATCTATCAAGGTACAGGGTGTAATTGGAAAACCATTGTAACTGTTTGGTCAAATGTTAAATTTACATGTGGCAAAGATTTGATTAATCCAGCTACGAATATGAACGAATACATTTATTTCAGGTAACCCATATACAATTGGTACATACATTAGCACATCTAAGTAGCCTATAAAAGATCAAATATGTTAAGAAATGAATAAATAAAAAATAAATAAGGTTATAAGTTAGATAAATGTAAAATTGTAGAAAAACATATAAAATAATGAGCAATATACAGGATGTGATTGTATAATAAATATGCAATTAATTCATGTAAATAAACACCGTTTGAAAAGTAAGTTATATAAACAACGTACTGACTTTAAAAATATATATAATAATAAATAAATAATAACAATGCACACACACCTTATCTAAAAACAATTGGGAGGCCAAGGCCAAAAATTGCTATGGTACCTTAACTGATTTACTGTATCAAAACTAACCACTTATTTACGGGAACACATAATTCATAGCCACATCATGAAACACCTTGAACAACATCACATTCTAACTGACCACCAACATGGTTTTCGTGCAAAAAGATCAACAGAAACTCAATTAATTCAAACTGTCCATGACATAAGCAAATATCTAGATGAAAAGAAATCTGTAGACATGGCCATTCTAGACTTCACTAAAGCATTCGACAAAGTTCCACATAAAAGACTAATCCACAAACTAAAATACTATGGCATCACAGGCCCAATATCGTCATGGATAGAAAGCTTCCTTGCAGAAAGAACTCAACAGGTTGTAATAAATGGATCAGCATCCAAACCAATTAAAGTCACCTCAGGGGTACCACAGGGAACCGTACTGGGGCCCTTACTTTTCTTACTTTACATAAATGATCTACCCAACAATCTCACTTCAAACGTTCGCCTTTTTGCAGATGACTGCCTACTATATATCAACCAATTAAATCAGACAATGACATTTCTCTCCTCCAAAATCAAACTTGAGGAATGGCAAAACACCTGGCTTATGAAATTCAATCCCACCAAATGCTTCACAATGACATTAGCCTCAAGAAAACCGACACCAAATATTTACACCTTCTGTGGCCAACAACTTAAATCTGTTCAATCACATTGTTATCTTGGTGTACAAATATCAAATACATTAAATTGGAGAGCACAATGCAACTCAGTCGCTAGGAAAGCACAACAGACTCTAGGAGTCATTAGGAGAAATCTAAATAAATGCCCAACCCACATTAAGTCAATAGCCTACACAACCCTTGTCCGACCAATACTTGAATATGCATCAGCATCATGGGATCCACACTGCCTAAAACATATTAAATCCTTAGAAAGAATCCAAAGACAAGCTGCCAGATTTTGTACACATAACTATTCTAGAGAACCAGGAACAGTAACCCAACTTTTTAAAGATCTCCAGTGGGACACCCTCCAAACAAGAAGAAAAATTAAAAGACTTAGCATAATATACAAAATGGAACATAACCTTATAGATATCCCGCTAGATCACTATATCCAACACAACACTAGAACCTCACGTAAACATGAGTCAGTTCTTGCAAATTAGATACTCTGCAAACATATTTGGAAGCAGCTTCTTCCCAACAACAATTAAGGAATGGAATTCTCTCCCCTCAAACACTGTCTCAAGTAAATCACTAAAATCATTTCAGAATAGTTTAATCCAACATTTTAACAATTAAGTCAGATGACCCACCATGCGCACTGGCGTGATGTGTCCCTAGGACATTTTGCCAGTTAAGATACAGATACGGGCACAGCTGAAAATGGAATATTATGTAGAATCTCTCCACGTCATCGTGTGTTCACTGTAGAACTTTCATTTCAGGCTAACCTGTTTACCCGTATTAATTAGGCACTCAAAATCATCCTTGTAAGCCAGTGTCGTTGCGCTACGCTTTTGTACTGGCTGAAAAAAACTGCGAGTGATCAACCTATAAAATTATAGCAATTAACTTAGCCACCGTTACTGCGTCAGCCGTGGGAACAGCCCCAATTTAAAGACATATGTACACGACTGGTTAAAATCCCAATGTGATCTATTCACGTCCTAAACGCATGTGGCTGAAATCAACCTAAATTCACATCACATAACTGGAGGCCGACCACACTCCTCGTGGGTGATTACGCTAGTTGACGTTAAACGAGGAGTTTTTCAAAAGGGATGTGCCACTGGTAGGGTGAAGGCTGACACTGGTGTAATCAGCTGCAGCGCCCCTGGCGAGCAAGGATGCATGCACCAAAAAGTATCAACAAGCTTTCTGCAGCATTATGAGCCAGGATGGCTTATTTTCGAGATATAACGATGACATGTAATATTTTTGCAGCGGCTCATTGTGGAACTTCGCTAACTATTCGCACTGGTAGTGTCCCCTGGCGGACAATTGGGTGTGAGACTTTTTAAATAGAACTCTCCGGCAATGTGAGGACGGAAAGTAGACAGGTTATCGCGTGACAGTAACACATTTTTATCCGTAAACATGGCTGGTATGAGTAAACTCGCCAGCAAACTGTCATCACGCAACAGTGCAGTGTTTGCGTTTGGCGTGGCAGCGGTGTGGCTCACAGCGAGGCAGTTTAGCAGCATTCAGAAACACAGGTATAAGGCAGGCTGGTGGGCGTTAATGTGTCAACAATGCCGGCATTTGGACTTAGAGGATTGTCAATTGACAGCAAGTGCGACCTCCGCTTCGGTCCAGCTCCGAGGACCGCTATAGCATCGAGTGCAGATATACCTATTCCCGTGGGCGGTGACCTCGTGCCATGGCCATGCGCTGTGTGCACACCCACCTGTATCACTGTGTCCTGATCCAACTGTAGTTACTCACTGTCGAACGTTAATCGAATATGACATTTTCACGTAAATCTAAACACTGCAGAACTGTCAGTTTTCTAAAACAGACTAATCAGTGACTGTCTAAGACTAAGTCTAAATTTTAAATAGTAAATGAAGTAGTTATTTGTCGTGGCTATAAGTTATAACACTCCGGACCCATAAACACAACTGTCCAACTGTCATTACATTGTTAGACATTGGTATACCTACTAGCCTAGACGTTAATGGTGTGCATACAAATTAGATATTAGAAAATAAATATTAAATTTAGTGAAATCCTTACAAGTTAATTGAGATTTGTTTTGTTTATTATAATTACTATCTATTTCATCTAAGTCATGTTCAAAAAGTCCTGCCACTGTATAGCTGTAATGTGTACAATAAAAACAACACAACAAAGACCTGTTTCCCTTATTTAAATTTGAAACAACTAACTTTTTGGTAAGTTTGCAGATGTCCTTTACTCCAAATGACTGATATCTGACAATAACATCAAGATAATATGAGATGGATTGAAACATTAAAAAGTGTTTTTTGTTCTATTTCAGAAAAGAAATCCCTATTGTGATCGGCGATGTAAGTTCAACTTTCACCTTTATTATAATGCATTCAACTGTTTGTAGCGTGTATACTTATGTTTGTTTGGTGCATTGGCATTCACTAAGTTCCAGTAACGAGTCATAAATTTACCACAAAGATTGCATAACTAATATTTCAATGTGCTGTAGGCAGGGTTCTCTGCATCACCAAATGTTAGCCAGTCACATGTACACATGTTTAGGTGGGATGTTAACTGTTAAGCCAATTTACAAACTTTAAATGTGTTTGATGACCTGAAATGGAATACAAACACACATGTGACACCATTTACACTCATATTTAAGACAACTGACAATATCTATGGTTTTGAAAGACGTTTTTTTGCTCCTTTATTTTTTTACCCGTCCACCCATATTTCTACCCATCCACAACAGGTTTTACCCATCCAAATGATGGGTGGACGGGTTTCTGATAGGTCTCTGCACTGCATTGATTTCAGATATAGAGAGTTTCCTTACCTGCAAATCATATTTTAAAGACAAACAACAAAATTATTGAGAAATTTAAATAATAAAAGACTGCAGGTAGTTGATATATTAAAAATTACATCATACAGATGCAACATGCTGTCAAAATTAGTCAACAAATTTGCAAACCTGCAAGTATTCTGCTACAAATCAAGTTGTTTGAAATGTAAACATTCATCTAATGTGGTCGTTTTCTTTCAGCATCCCCTGATAAAGAAGGACCGTGCGGCCGTCGATGCTGTCTTTTTCAAGTAGGCTAATTCTGCTTACAAATATGTTCTGAGAAACTTACTGTTCTAGACGTATTACTCTAATTATCTGTCATCCAATATACAGATTTGATATTTGCTTTTCACAGAGATTTCATTGTACATTCAGGTACTGAATGAACACAAATTGTGTTGATTGCTGTTTTATTTGAAATTTTATTTTTATCAATCACATTAGGAGTGATTTTGTTTTGGTTGAAGAGAAATGCATATTCCAATGTTTTATTAGTGTTGGGGGAAGCCTAAGTTATTTAGAAATACCAGCACAATCTTAAGGTATCAAGAGGTATTATTACACTTTTAATTTTAAATATTGCATTTTGTATGTTTCCTTGGTCACATTCCTTATGTCATATAATAACTTGTCTTATTTATCAACAGTACATGATGAGTGAGGAGACACAAGGCTGTGTTTTTATCAACTATATTTTATTATTTACAGCCAGCTGAAGAGGATCCTGAAGATCATTCTCCCGGGGTGGTTTAGTGCAGAGGTAAGTTCACTACCTGGACTAATTTTTATGGCTATGAAGGTATTTCCTGTAAAAATGTAGAGTAAATGTCTTTAAAGTAAATGGGTCTGCTCCTCTACCAAATTAACCAACATTATAATTTATATCAAGAAGTCTGCTGTCTAGAATGTGGGAACATTCAACGTTAGGATGGGACACTGCCCCCTTTAATAGTTTGACGTTGTAAGATTTTAATTTAGCTACATCTTACAGGAGTTTGGGCACTATTTGTTGTGAGTCTAGCAGGTATTACACACACACAGTAGTACCAGTACCATAGTTTCTGTTGTGTTGTATCACACCTGAATATGTTCTGTTGGGTTACAGGGATGGTACATGTTCCTAGTGGCGGTGGCGCTAGCTGCCAGGACGTACTGCGATGTTTGGATGATACAGAATGGAACAGCCATTGAAAGGTGAAGTCTGGGGACACATAAAAGGAATGTAGTCTGTTATGCTACCCGTAATTTGTCATCGTAATAGTTGTTTTTAACAGGAAGGCTACTGTATTGGATGTGGAAAATGGGAAATTGTTGAACACTAAAGGTTTTTGTGGTTAACTCAGCCTGTCTTAGCAATATTGCCAACAAAGTTTGTTTTGAAACTACCGGGGTAGATGTTTGTTTACACCATTTGAACTTGCTTCAGTCTCGTAAGTTCCAAATTGCAAATGTTGTTATGGGTTTACTAACCACAATTTAGTGAGCAATTTACCTTCAACATAGTATAGAGGTAGTCATTATAGTGAAACTTTCCCCATGATCATTATGTTACTCCTCTATAGGCATTTTATTGTATTTGACTACATTATTGCCCAGGGTTGGGTAGGTAAACAAATATATGAAATGAGGATGAGGGTAAGCAGGGGGATAGCATGCCCTGGTGTTGTAGCCAAGTATGTAGCAGATTCCTGTTGTTTCCAGTTCCATTATCGGCCGAAATGTGGACTTGTTTAAGAGTCACCTCTACAAATTTATCTACACAATGCCTGTGGTAAGTTTGATTGTTTTAGTTTCAACATACGGTTCTGTTACATTATGCATTATTTGTTGAGTGTTGCAGTATCAGTTTATTTTTTACAAGTCTTAATGAGCATATTTTATCTGTGATAACACATGCTGACGTAATTTGTGCAGCTTTTCTTCGTGCTAAGGTTTGTAGCATTCAGTCATGCAAAACTATGTTTATCACCTTATTGTACTTTGTATTTAGTTGTTTTATCAGAAATATGAATATATTGTTATTATTGATGATCATTAATCATCACTGATCTTCTAATGGCTTGCTTGTTGCTGCATTGTGAAGCACTCTTGTGGGATCTCGTTAAATCTTATGAAACAATTTCTTTCACAGATTTCCATTGTGAACAACACGCTGAAGGTAAGTTCTTGCATCTTACCTTTTTTATAGCTGAAAGGTTTGGCATTGTATGCTTACCATGTAAGGGAAGGGTTTAGAGGATAAAGTACCACACCTCCATTCAAGAGAACCCAAGTTTGAATCCTGTGCTTTGCCCGGCCCATATGAGACCTTTGGGGAAATTTGTTTAATCTACTTTGCACCAGCTCATTCAGCTACATGAACTAGAACCTGGCTGTAGACAGTGATGGATGTTTGTCTATGAATAGTCTTCGCATATTAATTGAACTGCATCTGAATGTTTCCCAGAAAAGATGAAATAGTGTTTGATTTGACAAGTCTGCAAGGGAGTAACGTATAACATGCTTTGAGCAGTGCTAAAGAGTGGATAATATGCCATGTATATGAATTTGTTTAGCATTAGTATAAAGTTGATCAGATATTCAGATATCAAGTATTTTATGATAATAATTAATAAAAAATTGCATATGGCTTATCGATGTTTAGAGTGACCAACCCTGTTGCCTTGATACTCGGTTTAAAAAGGATTTCGGCACAGTAGAAGTTACCTTATAATTTTCAAAGTAAATGGACTGCATTTGTGTCAGAACATTTGATAAGGATCTGTCCTGTACATTACCGACTGTGTCCACTTGTGTTTCAGTACGGACTCAACGAGTTGAAACTTCGCTTCCGCACACGTCTCAGCTACTATCTGTTCCAGAAGTATCTCAAGTAATTATCTCACCTGTGGTTGGGTTATTCTTCCACCCCTTTGTGTAGATTCTGTCTGATATCATAATTAATATTGTATGCAGTACTGGTATTGATAATTAATTTTACTCCAGAGATCCTTCGTCTTAGCCCAGGATGTTTAAACAGCAGGAAACAGCAGATATGAAAACTATTCTGTCTCGACTCCTGAGTCAGTTTATGTCAGGCAATGCTTTACCTTTTGTTGGTAATTTTTATATGTATTTGATTGTATTTGCAAATACTTTTCAAATATAAACCATATATCAAATGCATGCCCTTTCAATTAAAATACACATACAACTGTACACCAAATGTCTGTATTCAAATACAAATACATATTTGAACCCAACTGTTCTCAAGCTATACTGTTATGGTTATGCCTAATTCTGTTGTTCCAATTTTATTGTCTTGTATTCATTCAGATTTTGCAATTCTACATAATTTATTCAGTTACCACACCATTTCACCCCTATACGATGTTCTGGTATTTTATGCATTTCTAGATTACCTGACATGAATGTATTTTAACCATAATTATAGTTTATAAAATTATTAATTTTATTATGTACATTTGATATATTCATGTTTATGAATGGTTTATTTTATGCGCCTCTGAGCAGAAGTATATTACGGATAGGCGCTTTATCAATAAAGTTATTATTTTTTATTATTATAATCAGTAGAAAATGGTCATTATTGAATACTATTATTCCGGTGTTTGATGCGTACAGAGGCTTCACGTACTACAAGATGAGCAACTTGGACAATCGCATAGCAAATGCTGACCACCTTCTCACACAGGATGTGGAGAAACTGTGCACCAGTATAGGAGATCTCTACTCCAATCTCAGCAAAGTAGGTCACACAACTTTCATTCTCCAGTTTAGGAGATCTCTACTCCAATCTCAGCAAAGTAGGTCACACAACTTTCATTCTCCAGTTTAGGAGACCTCTACTCCAATCTCGGCAAAGTAGGTCACACAACTTTCATTCTCCAGTTTAGGAGATCTCTACTCCAATCTCAGCAAAGTAGGTCACACAACTTTCATTCTCCAGTTTAGGAGATCTCTACTCCAATCTCAGCAAAGTAGGTCACACAACTTTCATTCTCCAGTTTAGGAGATCTCTACTCCAATCTCAGCAAAGTAGGTCACACAACTTTCATTCTCCAGTTTAGGAGACTCTACTCCAATCTCAGCAAAGTAGGTCACACAACTTTCATTCTCCAGTTTAGGAGATCTCTACTCCAATCTCAGCAAAGTAGGTCACACAACTTTCATTCTCCAGTTTAGGAGATCTCTACTCCAATCTCGGCAAAGTAGGTCACACAACTTTCATTCTCCAGTTTAGGAGATCTCTACTCCAATCTCAGCAAAGTAGGTCACACAACTTTCATTCTCCAGTTTAGGAGATCTCTACTCCAATCTCAGCAAAGTAGGTCACACAACTTTCATTCTCCAGTTTAGGAGATCTCTACTCCAATCTCAGCAAAGTAGGTCACACAACTTTCATTCTCCAGTTTAGGAGATCTCTACTCCAATCTCGGCAAAGTAGGTCACACAACTTTCATTCTCCAGTTTAGGAGATCTCTACTCCAATCTCAGCAAAGTAGGTCACACAACTTTCATTCTCCAGTTTAGGAGACCTCTACTCCAATCTCGGCAAAGTAGGTCACACAACTTTCATTCTCCAGTTTAGGAGATCTCTACTCCAATCTCAGCAAAGTAGGTCA
>JAODUO010004964.1:0-10778 GCA_025642075.2 Ridgeia piscesae
CACACTACCACTAACATTTGGGCACAGGAGACCACCACAGAACCCATTGTGCAGGATCTAGTATGAATCGGTTGGCTTGAGGATAATGATGAAACGTATGTTCCCACCGTATCCAATGTGCCACCATTTGCATCACCAAACTAATGGTTTCATTGGATTCCTCATTCCTCAAACATATAACACGACCCCAAGTTCACGCTTCTGTCATTTATTGCCAAGGATATTGTGAATATTAATGTTTTTGTGACAGGTGGCTGCCATCTTGTATTTGCCATATTATTGCATGTAACACTGTTTCATCTGTGCGAACTGTCTCCTACATGATCTCTCAGACTGCCAAATATCCAAGTTACAAAGAGTGCAGAACGCTGGTGGTGGACTTGTGGTCCGCTGCCACAGATGGGAACATGTAACCAGGACTCAAGAGTCTGCACTGGCTTTCCATGAAACAACGCGTTCAGTACTCAGTTCAGCTACGCATTCAGCACTCAATCCTGGACTGACGCCACCTTACATCACTGACCTACTCAAACAAAGTGCGACTAGAATGAACAACCTCGAACAGCTGCCATCTCGCAGCTGATATGGTGACAGAACTTTCTCAGTACTGAGTTGCTCTTTTGAACAATTAGACTTACCAGAAATCAAAAGCACTGAAAAATAGCATCAAATTCACATGTAGCAAGAGGACAAATGTGAAGTGTAAGGCATCTACGGAGGTCAGTGAACTCTGGCAAAAGCTGAAGAGAGCCACAATCACTAACCCAAGTTACCCAACCCTGGTGATGTACAGCCGCGACAGTTGAGAGCAAACACAAGGAGTCCAGCAGGCATAACATGTCGGGCCGACGTCGGGTGAACATCGGCATCATCGGCCGATATTGCCGATGTCGGGCCAACGTCAGGAGTATATTGGCAACTTTGCTGTCTTCGGGCGCATTATGCCAGACATCTGGCTGATGTCAGCCCGACGGCAACACGCCATGCAAAATCGAGCGCTATAGTTATGACCGCAGCCTATACCGTCACTGGTCCGTTGGCGGCCAAATATATTAGTTTTAATATAACATTTTTAAATGTTGCACCTTTAATGATTATTTAGCTTATAATTATGATCATTTGTTGCCAGCACACATATGGCCCACGGCCCCAAGTATTATATTTCACGTTTCATCTGCTGAAAGCAGCAGCGCAGACCTGATCGATGATGTCACTTGTTTGCATGCGCTGGGCATTAAAGTTAATTTTAGCCATAACATATCGGGTCCTCACATTCGAAATGCATACACAACTTGTGTTGTGTATGTATTCTTACTTGTTACGTTACATTTTAATGGCGTAATCATCATGTATTGTAGAAATATAAGAAACAGCGAATGCGCAGTACAATTTTTAAATGCAAAATATGATTAATTGTTTTACGTTAAGCCACCGCGTCAATTTCAAGTTGCGTGATCTTTGACGGTGCAGATAAAGTCATTCTGTGACACCCACCAGAACCAGGGAAGTCAGGTCAACGAGAAGAAGTTCCCATGGAACTTGTGTCATCCATCATACAAGGAAGGGAACTCCCGCGTGTATGCATCCTCTGGTTGCCTCTATGCCAGGTGGCATTCCTGATTTCTGCAGGTTTGAAAAAAACATGCAGAGATATATGGCCTGACGCAAGAGATTTTCCAGAGAAGATAAGGATTTGCAGAAATGCATACAAGACTACATCGACACTAACGCCAACATCGCATCACTATGCTACGTTCCCGTGGAATGCGGGCTTGTGTGTCGCATTGTTCAGGGTGCAAGGAAGCATCAGAGGGAGAAAGAGTTGCCAGCCACAGTCACACAGTTGTACACTGTGTCTGTGAAGAATCTGGCAATTGAGCACCATCCACTCTACAAAGACTGTGCCACTGTGGAAGGTGATCAAGTCTTTCGTCAACTTAAGGAGCCCCTTCTCAGGCATGCGAAACTGGCAAGACATGGGATGGGAAAATCGCCAGTGCAAGTTACATTTCCACAAAGAGATATTGATGAGTTGGAATTGAAGGAAGCTGCCACAGAGTGTGTGGTCTGTTGACAGTCACAAAGGAGAAAAGCCGAGTTCTTAGAACTCATTGCTGTACCTACAGCTTCAATCACTTGACCATTCAAGAGTTCTTCACAGCAGTGGCACTGGTCTCAAATCCTCAAGAAGCAGAATCGATGATAAGGAAAGCAGCAGGTGGTCAGCTGGACCTGGTCTTCATGTTCCTGTGTGGTCTGGTAGATGACCCCTGCAGCAAGGAGTTCCTGGACTCACTGGACTGTCAAGTAGAGATCTCTGCCAAACGTGTGCTCCAGCTTGTTGTTGAGAGAGAGAGAGAAGAGGAAGGAAGAATGGAATCGAGAACGTTATCAGAAACAGACTGCACTTCTACTGTTGCTGATGATTTATGAGTCAAGGAATCCAAACCTCTGGTCTACAGTGGCAGGCTATGTGATGAAAGATGGCAAGACACTTGATCTCTCCGGACAGCACATCAGTCCTGTTGAGTTACAAGCAGTGACGTATTTGAACTGAGTTAGTGAGTGCCTTCACTTCACTTCACTTAAAAGTAAGTGCCTTAGTTTACTTATTATCAGCGCTACTGACAAATATATATATATATATATATTTGTCAGTAGCGCTGATAATAAGTAAACTAAGGCACTTACTTTTAAGTGAAGTGAAGTGAAGGCACTCACTAACTCAGTTCAAATACGTCACTGCTTGTAACTCAACAGGACTGATGTGCTATATATATTCATGCAGTCCATCATCCGGTCGTTCGTGCCCAATGCGTAAAACCGCGGCTGTTAGTGCCCATTTACCCAATTTCACAAAATTTGCTTTTACGATGCATATTCCTGATTATTACATTATAAACAGGGCGCCATATATACTAATTAATAGTTATATGTCGAATTATATGTGTTTGCATAGCAAAATAAAAGATATACGAATTTTGGTGTCCACGAACGGCTACTGACGAAAAATTATAGCATGGATGCAGTCGTTCGTGGACAGGCACGAACGACTGCAATTTAATGCACGGCATTTGTTTACGTTTTTTTCAGGTTTCTCGAGTAACTCGTCTGGTCTGATTCCATATTTTCTAATGGTAGATGAGTTTTGCAAAGTAATTTTCCAGATACATGTCTTTATTATGTGTCAATTTCGAAATATTTAGGATATATTTCCCTCAAATCTGTTAGCTTTAGCCTTTACTGTTTTATTTTGCGAAAAGAACTTACACCGATACAAGTTCAATCAAATGAGTTTATTCAACCAGCAGACAACCTTTCGTAACTGTTACATCTATATATACATTTTAACGCAATCAGATGTCACATGGTCATTTATATGTATGTGTGTATTATGTGACGACATAGTAAGCTGTTTGTCCAATTTATTACCCTGAAACTATACGAAATGTTTTTAAAGTGCAATGCACTTGACAACGTCAACGCAAATAGCACAACAAACGGGAGCAGTCAATGAGCAGGACCATTTAGTAACTGATCGCAATAATTGAAGACTTGCCATACAATTCTGATGATGTTGGCACACATGGTTAATTACAGAAGAAATTAGTTTCTATTTAAAAATAAACGAAATTTAAGTGTGACAACATACTGAGGAAATGTTTAATATATGTAGATATTTATTTTAAATAGTACAAGTGTATGTCATATTAATCTAGCATGGCACCTACAATTGTGAAGTGAATTATTTATGACCGTATTGTATACAGCCTAATTACATGTGATAATCAATTTGGTTTGAAGGCTAAACCTAGTACAGACATGTGTATATATATGCCTTCAAAGAGGCTGTACTAAAATATAGGAGTTTGAATAGTAATGTATACTCATGTTTTTTGGATGCATCCAAAGCTTTTGACCGTGTAAATCATTGTTCTATTTGAAAAACTATATAAATATATACTTATATATATATATTATATATATATATATATATATATATATATATATATATATATATACAGTGTAGTTAGGATTTTAGTATTTTTGCATACTACTAAAAAACGTACGTACATTGGAAAAATATCATGTCCAACAATTTTTCTGTTACTAACGGGGTGCGTCAAGGAGGAATTCTCTCTCCTTATGTTTGTTGTGTTTACACGGATGATCTCAGTAACAAATTAAACAATGTAAATGCTGGATGTATAATAGGTTCCTCGTTAATTAACCATTTGATGTATGCTGACGATTTAGTGCTCATGCACCTTCATCTATGGGTTTATCAATGTTATTTGACATGACATTTTTTATAAAAGGTTCAAAGATATACACATTCCAAACTTTTTGCTAAATGGTGAAACATTGCCAAGGGTTAGTAAGTATAAATATCTTGGGTATATTATCACAGAAGATCTATGCGACAATTATGACATATCTAGGCAATACAAGAGAATTTATGCTCAGGATAATGCCTTGATCTGAAAGTTATACATGTGTACAGAATCTGTAAAATGTACTTTATTTAAATCCTACATGCCAGCTATGGTGTTGCTATAGAGCAGAGTCAATGAGAAAACTATGTGTAGCATACAATAATGTGTTTAGATTTTTATGCAATGAACCTCGAGATTGTAGTGCGAGTTATATGTTTGTGTCAAGAAGCTTACCCACATGTAAAATGTTAATTTGAAAACATATGTATAGTTTTTTGACGTGTATAGCTAAATCGGGCAATGCAATACTACAAAGTATCATGAATAGTGATGCTCTGTATACTTCACCACTGTGTCGCCATTGGCGGAAAATGCTTTGTGTATATAGTTATTAGTCATACTTTAGTTTTTATATGGATGTAATGTTCCGGAATAAAGTAATACCACTACCGAACTATGAATGTGCCAAATCACTCGCTAACAAGTTCGCAGACTATTTCGATGAAAAGATCCAGCGTATTCGCACCACTCTACAAACGCCACACTCCTGTGGTATCGACTGTACTGTGTGCACAAATCGCCCTGACACTGACTGCCAGCTGTCAAGCTTCGCGACAGTCACACGAGCGGAAATCACACAACTATTAAGTAAGTCACCTTCCAAGACATGCAAACTTGATCCGATGCCTACACATTTCGTAAAACAGTGTCACAACGTCATGACAGTACCAATTACGAACATTATCAACAAGTGTTTGATAGATGGAATGCCCGATGACTCAGATGAAAACTGCTTTCATCACACCCATTTTGAAAAAGTCACGTCTTGACAGTGAAACGTTGAAAAGCTATCGACCTATATCCTATGTCCTTTCTGTCAAAGTTACTTGAGAGAGTTGTGGCAGACCGGTTGATTGCACACATGCGCGAAAATTATCTCTACATGCCGGTACAATCAGTTTACCGGCAAAACTGCAGTACCGAAACAACACTACTACACGTGCATGACAGCGTAATGCGGTCCATCGACGAATGCAAAGGTGTGACTTTGTTGCTAATCGATCTAAGCGCAGCATTTGATACGATTGATCACGCTATTCTTCTAAACACATTGAGTAACACCATTGGCGTCAAGGATCGTTGCTTGTCATGGTTCGCTGCCTACTTACAACACAGACAATAAACGGTGTTGATTGCCGGTGAGCAGTCAAAACCACACAAGCTGACATGTGGTATCCCGCAAGGGTCAGTCCTCGGACCACTGTTGTTCACGATTTATATGACCCCTCTTGCGTCACTACTTAAACTTCATTGGTTGGCTTACCATCTATACGCCGACGACACTCAACCTTTCCAAGAATTCAGCCTAAGCAACAACACTTCACCCGAGATTGCCATCAGGAAAATGGAACGCTGTGTCATCAGCATCCGTCAGTGGATGAAAACCAACATGCTGAAGCTGAACGACGACAAAACAGAGATCCTAATCATCCGTCCGAAATCAGCACACCAACACCTTCTTCCCGAAAGTGTAAGAATCGGTAACACCAACGTGACACCCAACACGCACGCCAGAAATTTGCGAGTGACATTCGATTGCAATGTGTCCCTTGAGCGACACGTAACAAACATTTCCAGAACACCATACTACCATCTCCACAGCATTGGACTCATTCGTCGCTCTCTAGATCAAGGACACACAAAACAGCTAGTGCATGCCCTTGTTATATCATGTATTGACTGTTGCAACAGCCTCCTGAATGGACTGTCAGTGGCGGTAGTTGAAAAACTACAACGGGTTAAAAATGCTTGTGCTCATGTTATACTAATTCGATCGAAACGAGACCATGTCACGCCCATGCTCTTGGAGCTGCACTGGCTTCCTGTTAAGTCGCATCACATTCAAGACCCTGCTTCTCACCTTTAAATGCCTCCATGGTCTTGCACCTACATACTTATCAGCACTTCTCTGAAGTTCTCTCTCCCTATTGCCCGACACGCAGTCTGCGGTCTTCTGACGAGTTACTACTAAATCAGGCCACTTCCCGAATTAAAATTGGCGAACGATCCTTCTTTTATGCAGCTCCAATGGCATGGAACCAACTACCCCTTGCAGTGCAACAATGTACGAGTGTGAATCAATTCAAAGTAGCACTCAAGACGCATCTGTTTACAGATTATAATTTTGACACTCTGTTTTACTATTTTATTTTAATTACTACATGTTTATACTATTTTACTTATTTTTAATACAGTGTGTAGATGTGTGCCAATTTAAGTCAGTATTTTAAAGTATCACATTTGTTTTATTAGCATATCCACATTTTATCAAAGTAGTATTGTATTAACTTTTTATATTATTATTATATATATATATATATATATATATATATATATATATATATATATATATATATTATGTTATTAGTATGTATTTTTATTATCATTATTTTAGGAATAATCATTGTAAAGCGCCCCAGAACAATTATTTGGATGGGGCGCTATATAAGAAATAAACTATTATTATTATTATTATTATTTAATTGAATTTTTAATTAATTCATAATCGGTTATTTTCAAAGGAATACTTTAATTAGCTTATATTAATAATTATATATATATATATATATATATATATATATATATATATATATATATTATATATATATTATATATATATAAGCCGATCGGTTATGTTTCTTTAATTAAAATGTGGTTATTCCTTTGAAAATAGCCGATTATTAGAATATAATTAAAAAAAAAAAAAATATATATATATATATATATATAATATATATATATATATATATATATATATATATATATATATATATATATATATATATATATATATATATATATATATATAACGTGCATTCACCATCGGTATATCGGTTGACATTTTGATGGTCAAAAGGCAAATATTACATGAAAAATGTTTGGAATCAAAAACTTAAACAGAGACAACGCCAAGTTTGACAACTAACCGGAACTCATGAGAAGAGGGTTCCAATCGACTCGACAGGTGTCGCTGCGAATTATCAGAATTACCGAATCTGTTAGTCTCGGTTACCCAGTCTCCGTTAGGTGGCAGCCCTTGTCAGCCCCTCAACTCAGCCCGGGGATTTAATGGGCTGCCATTGTAACCTCCAGGGCGGCCTTACCCCAGATTAGTGTAGAGACGCTGATTGGTTCTCAGGACAACTATGAAATAAAAATAACGATATACTTTTACAAGATAATGATATCCTATAAAAAGTACTCAACATTCAACTTATATTAACACTAAAAAAAATTGCAGTTGTTTATAAAAAGGAATCACGGCAGGATTAACCAATATACGGATAATATTAAAAAGCCAGCAAAGTCACCAGACTGTCTTCTCGGCGTAATTACGACAGTCGTTTAAGCGAGACTAGGAATCTGTGGAAAGTGTTCATCTCCGTGACGTCATTCTTCGTCTACAATGGCTCATAGTATTTCGATGGCTGGGTGTTCAAAATTATTGATCTGGGAAACCGCTGGCGTTACAAATTTGAGTATATATGGAAATTGTTACCTTATATTAACTCTGTTAGCTGTACGCCACGAACGTGTTGCCTTTTTTGTCCTTTAATGTTGAAATATAATTAAAATTGAGTACTTTCACAGAAATCTGCTGGTTTACTTATTCAGTTGAAGGGAATAAAAATGTATATTATTTAATTGATATGAAGTTATGGTAATATTGTGTTATCCACATTCTAAATCACTAACGTAATATTTTATCAAGTTTGTAAAAAGAAATTGTTAGACACATAGTTTAGAGGGGAGTACTTACAAATTTAAAATGACAAAAGGTGCTACTGGCAAGGCACCATAAAAGTCTATTGATGTTATATATTAATTAACTGTGTTTTCTCCCACTTCACTTCCTCAGTCGTAGTGGATCACTTTACCCCATGGTATGCATCAGTTTACCCCTTTGATAGGGTACACTGAGCCATTTCACCACCAGTTTTGCTGGCTCATCAAGTTATTGCATGGAATATAAGACACAGGATTACCAAAATAAACAAATGGCTCAAATTACCCCTCTTTCCCATAAGCACAATTCGTAGGTGGTTGTACAAATCTATGTAATATGTTTTACAAGTGTGCTTTATGTGTGCGTATATATGTATACATATGGATATATGCCGATTAGTTCAAACCAAATTGATATGACAGTTTAATTTTGTTTGAAGAGATAAAAGTAATTTAAGAGGAATTAACAAGATTGCTTTCTGGAACTACAAGGTGCAAACCTCATGCAGACAAGGAATTCTTTGGTTTATTGAAAGGCTTACAATTTTCCACCTACGTATAACTACAATAAGATTAATGTCGATTTTAATTTTTGAATATATTCATACAGCTTGCATTAATGCACTTCTTTTTGTAGGCAAAACCATGTTCTGCTTGCACCTCCTTGGTGAGTGGGTAAATGGTGATAAGTTGCCAGCCAACATTAGGCACATCTTCTACTTCGCATTGCAGAATCTAACACACTTCAGCAGATTGTCAGTCGGAGACCTGTTCTTTGAACGTCATGGAGACGATGATTCGGGAGAATTTGTCAGGCTGATATCTACATGTCCTGATGATTGTGCGTGATCTTTGACGGTGATCATAGTAAGGCATTTTGCACCTGTTACATTCCTTACACCTGGAGATGTTCTAACCTGTGAACATATCGACTGGGTAAAGAACAAGACTCGTCTTTCTTACGTAACGTGTACCCTCACTGTGTGTCGTTCCAGTAGTTTATGTGAACAATGTTCATCGAAGTTAATTGTTTATAGCATCAGTGTTTGAAGGTATGTGTACCTTATTCTGAGAGATCGTACTGTAATCTCTTGTACGTTATTTTGAGAGATTATAGTGTAATCTCTTGTATTTTGTCAAAGCTACCCGATACTGTACAGCCCCACATCTAATTTATTTCATCTTCAGTAGGAGAATACGTTATCATTCCCAGCTGCATAACTGGCACAGTTGCATTGCATATAAACTGTCAAGATATGAGATTGAATAGGTAACTGCTACACGACCTACCATGCAACTATAGGCTTATTAATAACAACGATGCATGTATATATATATATATATATATATATATATATATATATATATATATATATATATATAAAATATATATATATAGAAAGAGAAAAGCGAGTGTCCAATCCTCAGGATTGCTCAAAGCAGTTTACACTTTACTTCCCTGACAGACCTGTTCAATCAAACACCGTCTCAACTTCTCTGGGAAGCATCCAGCCATATTGTAAAATTAACGCGCGAAGGCTGCTCGTACATATATCCACCACTGTCTACAGTCAGGTTCTCATTTATACAACTGAGTGAACTGGAGCAATGTAGAGTGAAAAATAACTTGCCCAAGGTTTTAACACCACAGCACAGGATTCCAACCCGGGTTCTCTTAGATGAGAGTCCTAAACTCTACCCCTGAGCCACTGCGCTCTACAATAATATATATATATATATATATATATATATATATATATATATATATATATATATATATATATATATATATATATATCGCTTTCGTGAAAGAGTAGCCGGACATGTACGAAGACGTTCTCATGCTGTATCGTACGACTTTACCGTGCCACAAAGCGGTTACCATTATGTACAGAGCGATACGGAATACTCGTAAAAGGCCGCCCCAGTGTTATCGTGACGGAAGTTATCTGTGCAGTGGTCACCGGCATCTCTACGGGAGCGTGACCTCGGGTGAACTGGGCGCGTGACTCGCGCAAGCCGTGAAAGACACCCGCCAGATATAAATAAGACGATGACAACAATGTGCGTACGTTCGATAGTATGAATGGTGATTTCTTAATCGCAGTGCTGCTAAATAGTGTCGGATTTCACGGAATGCCTGTAGCCTATTGAACAGAGTACACGACGATGCGTATGTGACTGTAGCAGGCGATATTAAGTTCCGTTCTTTTGAAGGCGAAGATGTAATCGGTGCGTATATGACTGTTTCGCGGTTTGACATTGTGCCATATATCCGCCATATACTGGCATGGATTACAATGATATGAATTTATATAATCTCATATGTGGCTCGTGATTATTTACATACGATGATTGATGTCAACTATTCGTCCTTTGAAATCAACATTAAATCACTCTAAATGAGTCATTAGGGAAGTTTTTTACTGAGACGACAATACTATGATAGTAAATGGATATTTAGCAGTCGTAAATGATTTTCAAATGAATCGCGCCGAAATGGTGTATGAACCGTCAAACAATGTTTGATACTCGATCGTGTTATTCTGTGGAGCT
>JAODUO010004965.1:0-10927 GCA_025642075.2 Ridgeia piscesae
ACAGAAAGAAGACGTGTTGAAGTGACCATAGAAAAATGTTGGCGACTTAACTCAGAAAATTGAAATTTTGACAAGTGTATAAAATATGTGTGGCAGCTGTTGATACCAGGGGTGTGCACCATGTGACTCTAATGTACCTATTACATACTATTTCCCATCTGTGCACAATATGTATATGTGGCAGGGGTTGAGTAGTGACTGTAATAATATAGGTTTTTGTGTGTAAAAGTACAACATTAATGCTATGTTCCATACTTATTGCAGTCTAGATCCCGTAAACAAATGCATATCTGGACAGCTAGAAGAGTTGGCAGGTGTAGTGAAGTTAGAATTTATACATAGATCAGTTTTATATACATATAAAGGTGGAGGTGATTTAAGAATGTATGATCTTTGTTTCAATTATATGGATATTTGTTATTTAAATGTAGCATAGAGTAACTAAGATATTAGATCAAGCTATCATATTACTACTCGTTTTATATTTATTATCTAATCTCTCTGCTGTGAATGTTCACGTGCTATTTACACAAATATTCCCACTCCCTTGGAAGAAAGATTCAAACTGACTGAATCATAATTGTCAAACCATTCCATGAATGGCAAAACATTACCTTGTAGATACAAAAAAGATTATTAAACGCATACCATAGTGCCACACTGCTGTGTGATAAAACCTTAGTAGCACGAAGCAACATACATATGCACTAAGAAAAACATGCATACTTACAGGTTCGTGCATATAGACGGTTTCACAAGTTGTCAGCAGATGGTTTAAGCCAAGTTAATATTAATCTGTGCCATCACAGCCGCATTCACAATGTCATTTACTTTAGATGTGTTCACCATCTCTTTCTTTCAGGTACATTCTTCATATCATTCTCTTCACCAACATTCATAATCTATCTATCTCTCTGCCTCATTCTCTGTCTCTCTCTCTCTCCTATTTATCTCTCTCCCTCGCTCTCTTCAGACACGTTCACTGTCACTCTTCAGACATGTAAACTATCCCCGTCTCTTTCTCTCGCTCACTCTCTCGCTCTCACCAGCCACCCTCACCCACTTTACTGTCTTCTGTTTTGGACGCAACCTCTCTGTCTTTCTCTCTCCGTCTCTATCTTTCTTCAGCCACGTTAACCGTCACCTTTCAAACATGTACACACACTATCGCTCTCTCTCACGTTGTCGCTTTTCTTCATGCAGCCATGCTCGCGTCCCTTATTCTTTTATGGTGTGGACCCCACCTCTCTCTTTCTCTATCTCTCTCTCTCCAGCCACACTCACCCATTTTACTATCTTCTGTTGTGGACGCCACCTCCCTCCCTTTCTCTCTCACTCTCGCTTTCTCTCTTCAGCCACACTCACCCACTTTACTCTCTTCTGTTGGGTCTACAGCCTCTCTGTGTCTATCTTCAGCCACGTTAACCGTCACTCTTCTGACACGTACACTACCCCCATCTCTATCTATCTCTCTCTCTCTCTCTCCAGCCAATCATGATATGTCGGACTGAAGTCTCCATTTTCCCTATAGCAGCAGTCTGAAACATAAGGTTTCTTCAGCACATGGTCCACCCCTGGGATATGGGCCTTACTTACATCCTTGACTTCTTGCAACTACCATACTTTGATAGCGCTACTGTCCTCAACATATTCTACGCTCACCTTTGCAAGAGTTATGATTGTTGTGTAACTTGATAACCTGCCAGTACTCTGACGCTGGCCGTATGGCGCTGTCAGCATGAAACATGTTATCTGCCTTCTTCTACAGCCCACATGTAGGTCTTACGTCGTACTTGTGTGAATTGGATATTAATCCCTATTTTTTTTGGCAATCAGTATGCACAACATTTACAAAAACAATTCATATTCCTGCTTATGTATGTATATATATATATATATATATATATATATATATTATATTTTTTTAAAAATGTATATATATACATATACACACACAAGTAGTTCAATGCAATTCTAAAATATCACAAAACCAGCTAAACTTATGAAATGGAATCAATGTGTGTGCACACAACATGTAGTGTTTGCATAAGGAACACCAACAGGGTATGAACCTGCCACACACAGCACTGAATCGACATTACCCTATACTATGCAAGTGAACAAAATTCTTCTGATATAATGAAAAGGAAAATATGTAAGTTGAAGATATGTTCGATATTTTCGTTATGTGTTATAGTGTTTTGATTGTTGTTTTACTGATGCAGGTACTTTGTCACGTGTTGTGTACACGTATGAAGGGGTGGTAATGTACGCGGTTATACTGATTGGGTAGTTGTATTTGTATTTACTGTGTTTCTTAATTATTTAAAAAATCTATAAATTTAACATTAATAAATATCTCATTGAAAAGATTATAACCAAAGGTTATACTAGATAACATATACATGTATAAATAAAAGCAAACAAATTTTAACAAGTATCTTAACATTGAATGATCGCAGTTATTTATTCATACATTGAATATATTATTATCAATATATTGTAGTTAGTTTTATTAACTTGTTGACGATTAAAGACGTCGTAGTATATTTAAATAGTAAAATGATTGTATTTACGATGAATAAAATAGTTATCATATAATGTATGCTATTAACTCTTTCACAATTTAAAATAGTTGCAGCATTTTTGTAACTTTTATTAATAATAATTATAGTTTTCTGTACGTGCAACAAATTAACTAAAGCTTACCGTGAAGCTGAGTTGTGCACGATTAAAACAACAGAAAATACTTGTTAAAGTTAAACATAAAACGCTGTTAAAACACTTGAATAGAACACAATACAAGCTTTGAATTTAATTAATATTCATAATATACAGTAACAATAACAGACTGTTTGAAAGAAAAACTTTGAAAAAGAAAAAGTGAGAGGGAATGAGGAAGTGGGAGACACTGGGTACATAGCCTATAGTACAATCTAATGCACTACTAGGGCCAGAGATACCTCATTGGTTGCTCCTCGGAACTTTCCTGTGGCAAGGTTAGTCACAATCCAAACTCCCTCACAACTGACCGACTTCCGCCGGAAGTGTTCCCTATGGGAGGGAAATACCTAGCCCAAGCCCCGGTGCGCCAGACCGGTTGTGACGCTCACTCGTGCGAGCGTCACTGGTACCCCCTTCCGCCACGTGCGGTTGAAACACTCAGTCAATAAAGGTAGCCATTTTGTTTGCTTATAAGCAATGTCCAGCCTTAGCTGGCGAAATTGTGGTGTCAACTTGTAAGACACGTAAGCTGATAATATCTGACGTGATTTATGTTGTAGCATTACATTAAAACTCTGCTTATTACATTAAAACTCTGCTTATATGTTATGCTACATCATATGATACATCAAACATGTTAACACGCATAACTATAATTATTAATTTTGACTAATGCAGATTCATGGTATGAATAGCGGAAGTTGGGCAACAATATGGCGCACACATCGCCGACGTTTTCTCCTTCATAAAATTAAACAAGGCATTATGTTTAAACGCAGATACATATACCCGCATTGATATACGATAATTCATAATTTAAGATAATAAATAGATGCATTAAAACCTATTAGTTATTTGTTATTTTATTTAATAAATAAATACAATGCTCAGCTACGATTTATATCGATGCAAATCACAAGTGCATATATTCATTACATATCAAATATGTTCCAAAGTTATGTTTTGATTAACGAGAAATGGGTTATCTGCGTAATTATATTCATTGTAGAGTGACGCTAACATTTATGCATAATGATAATAATTTTAGTATTCCGTATGCGTGCTGGTTTTACTATACTGGTTAGCAATATAGAATGTCGACACTGTACCACGTGGCAATATATGTATATGTAATGTTCTACCAACAGTTGCATATTGCCGTTTTAAATACAACAACAACATTACACACATAGTCTACCTTAAAGCTCTGTAGCAGTCGTCGCTCTTTTTTGGCGTCTGATTTTATATCCCAATGTTTGATGATTCCCAAAGTGCAACATGTGCAGCTCATTCGAGAACAACTGTCAAAGCGTCAAATGTGTATCGTTTGCTGAATATCATACGATACACTGCACCCGACCCAACACGAATCATCCATAAACACGTAAAGTTGGTCTTGTACTGAAAACCAGAAGAACTGCATTTCGACTAGAACTGCACTTCGACGAATCCATGCTTTCGAACGAACGCTTAAGTCATTTGTTTGTAACAACTCTCAGGTGCAACGCGACAGATGTTACTAATCATACGTTGTCAATGTGTGCGTTCTTGCGCGGGACCAAGAACATACCATTGTCGGAGCCCGCACGTCAGGCTAAGAATGTCCACGGCAGTGAAGCTTTGCATTGTCTGTGTTAATTGACAATGAAACATGACAGGTATTACCGACGGACAAAACCAGGTTGCTTTGCACAGTAGTTTCACTCTTCTTGTCGAATGTGCAAATACCCATGACCGTACTGAATTGCGGCTGGCGGGGTGAAAAGGATTGGTGGAATAAAGTATGGAGGAAGACGGGTGTAGAGAGACAGTGATAAGGGAAATAGTAGAGGATAAAGAAAGTGAGGGAGAGCGAGAGGGAGAGGGGCGGCCAGTCAGGGAGGAAGAGAGATAGACAATATTTTGTATGTTTAAAGGAAGGGATGGGGGATGTGAAATCAACAGGAAGACAGACAAACAGAGACAAACAACCAACTTGTTCACTCTGACACATTGCGCATCAGAACGATAAGGGATTGCAACGCCACTCATTTATTATTATGCCTTTCTTCATCTATTTGCTAAAGTCCACAAGGAACAGTTTAAATAATAATCACAACGGTGTGTGTGTGTGTGTGTGTGTGTGTGTGTGTGTGTGTGGGGGGGGGTTTGTGTGTGTGTGTGTGTGTGTGTGTGTGTGTGTGTGTGTGTGTGTGTGTGTGTGTGTGTGTGTGTGTGTGTGTGTGTGTGTGTGTGTGTGTGTGTGTGTGTGTGTGTGTGTGTGTGTGTGTGTGTGTGTGTGTGTGTGTGTGTGTGTGTGTGTGTGTGTGTGTGTGTGTGTGTGTGTGTGTGTGTGTGTGTGTGTGTGTGTGTGTGTGTGTGTGTGTGTGTGTGTGTGTGTGTGTGTGTGTGTGTGTGTGTGTGTGTGTGTGTGTGTGTGTGTGTGTGTGTGTGTGTGTGTGTGTGTGTGTGTGTGTGTGTGTGTGTGTGTGTGTGTGTGTGTGTGTGTGTGTGTGTGTGTGTGTGTGTGTGTGTGTGTGTGTGTGTGTGTGTGTGTGTGTGTGTGTGTGTGTGTGTGTGTGTGTGTGTGTGTGTGTGTGTGTGTGTTGAAACATACCCCTTTCCACCAACATTGTGATGTGTAATTCATAATTGTTGTGGTTGAAAAATATATATATATAATCTTCCCAAGTGACATGCTTGGCAGTAAAGGGTTTTCAGTGGTGGGAGGTACTGTAAGCTTTATGAAACTTGTCACAGCCTGGGCCATTCTTATTGTTTATCTTATAGGCCTAGTCGGAATGATAAACAGGCATTGATGAAGTGCGAGTAGAGATTGTGGCTGAGCGAGTTGGAATATGATCGACAAATTAATTGCTGAACACCTGCAAGAGAGAGGGGAATGAAGAATGAGGCTGATAGTCCGGATATAGAAAAGAAAGGGAGATGTGCATGACCCAGGATAAATAGAGGTGCTACGTTGCTAAGCCATATGTTGAAGTTTCTGGAAAGAATCGTGGATGGCAGAATAAGCGCTGTAGTGTAAGGGGAATCGGCGAAGAACAGCTGGAGTTTAGACAAGGAAGAGGAACAACCGATGGGATGTTTGCCCTGAGGTAGCTAGTTGAGAATAAACTGGAAGGACAGGAGGATATGGCAATTAGATTCATAGACCTGTGGCCAGGTGCATGACACACACCCAAGTCCAAAACACACCCAAGTTATGGCAAATAACACCTAGGTGACACCTTGCCAGTTGGAGCGGTTGCATGACACACACCCAGCTGGGTTATGTCACAAGTTAGGCGGAACTTTCTGGGGCAACTCGAAGCAGCCCCAACTGCAGCTGGGTGACTCACAGCGCGTTGTATCAATGGCAGCAGTTGTTTACTGCTTGTGTAAATTCTACGACTGTCCGCATAATCGTGGACATAAGGGTGTTTACCTACATGTCAGTCTGTCAATGTTGAATGGTAATTACTAAATATTGACAAATTAAATTGCTATTATTATTAAATGATTTTTTCTTTGCATTTATTATTACTGTATACGTGATTGTACATAGTTCATAGTGACAGTATGTATATCTTCATAAATATGGACATTATTGGCCTTTTACTAAGATGTGTAGATCTATGAAAGTGGCGTGCTTCTTATAACATATTGACTAATTAATTAAATTATTATTACATTATTTATTTATTTACATTTGTAACGTTCTGTTAATGTAGTTATACACATTGCATAATAATATGTGTTATTATCTTCATAATCATGGACATTGCGGCCTTTTGTTTTTATATTGGTCTGTATACGAATATTGATTAATTTATTAATATTACATAACTATTAAATCATACCTCTTACCACAATTGCAGTTTTTTTACAAATTGTATATTTATATAAACATATATTCATGGACATTGTGCCATTTTACAAAAACCGTTTCTTGCTAATTATTACGTATTAACTAATTTATTTATTTATTACTACATGACTAGGTAATATATATTTATTCTCATAATAAATGTGGTTATGCACACTGCATAATATGTATAAATATCTTCATATTTATGAACTCTGCTGGTCTTAATTAGAATGTGTTGGTCTGTTAACTTGGTGCACTACTTAGGTAATAGTAACTAATTAACTGAATTAATTAGTATGAAGAAAAAATATTGCAAATTTATTACTCCATTCAATGCATTTCAAAACACTGCGAACAATATTTTAATAGTTATATAAATAACACAGTTATGCAATTTTAAATTCACTTTTATTCAAATATTTATCAACAGAAAAATAAATGAGCTCATTGCCAGTTTTTAGGTCCTCCACACTCCGCAACCTCGTCGATAGAGCGTTGACCTCTGCCATCACATCATTCCATCCCTTGTTCTGTCCCTGTTGGACAAGGTTGATTTTAATCGGCCTTGTAACAGTTCTTATATTTGGCCGTACGCCTGCATTAAGGCCATAATCTCAGCATGAGAAAGGTTGTCCTTATAATGTCGCTGTTGTCTCACTGCTTCCACCATGAGGACTGTCTGAGGTGAACTGAATTCTGGGAAGATTTGTTCTCAAAACGCGGCAATCCGCTTATTGGTTACTCGTGTCGGTATCCCCTAGTTGGGCGGCATCTGGGTGGCTGTTGTGCACGGTCACCCAGCTAGGTGACACCTAGAGAGATGGGGGTAATTTTACCGCTTAACTTGGGTGCGTGTCATGCAACCGGCCACTGGAGAAGGCCTATGCTACAATCTCAAGAGAAATGACAATGGGAACACTGATGTGGATGGGGGTCCCAGGGGGAGGTCAGATTGGTGCAGGGGACACGAAGAGCAGGGAGCTGTGTGGACCGGGGGTGTAAGGAGAGTCCAAAGTAAATGTTGGCCTGATACATGGGAGCGCCTTGACCCCATTGTTTTTATCGCTATGGTGGAACTGATAAGCAGAAAGATTTGAATAAGTCATATTCCACACACAAAAATGGTACGCAGGTGGTCTGACAGTGGTGGAAGATGGGAAACCATGCAAATCTCCAAGAACAGTTGATAAAGTGGAAAGATATTTTCAGCAGACATGGATTGAGAGTACGCTTGGTGAAGACGGAGGTAATGTGGGTGGGATTTAGAAGGAAAGAGCTGTAAATACACCTGGATGGGAAGAAGCTTAAGCAAAGAGACAATTTTGCCTACCTGGGTGGAGCGATATGTAGGGTTGACATTTCGCCAATCTCGAAAGGGAAAACCTTTGGGGTGTGGCTTGGACGTTGGCGTGGGTGTTCAGTTAAAAAAGGTAAAGGTAACTAACTATCTTCCCATCCAGGTGTACTTTAAGTACCATTACCTCCGCGTACCAAGCGTACTCTCAATCCATGTTGCTGAAAATATGACTTCCATTCATCAATCTGTTCTTGGAGACTTATGCATGGTTCCACCATAGCGATAAAAACAATGGGGTCAAGGCGCTCCCATGTAGTCAGGCCAACATTTACTTTGGACTCTCCTTACACCCCCGGTCCACACAGCTCCCTGCTCTTCTTGTCCCCTGCACCAATCTGACCTCCCCCTGGGACCCCCATCCACATCAGTGTTCCCATTGTCATTTCTCTTGAGATTGTAGCATAGGCCTTCTCCAGTGGCCGGTTGCATGACACGCACCCAAGTTAAGCGGTAAAATTACCCCCATCTCTCTAGGTGTCACCTAGCTGGGTGACCGTGCACAACAGCCACCCAGATGCCGCCCAACTAGGGGATACCGACACGAGTAACCAATAAGCGGATTGCCGCGTTTTGAGAACAAATCTTCCCAGAATTCAGTTCACCTCAGACAGTCCTCATGGTGGAAGCAGTGAGACAACAGCGACATTATAAGGACAACCTTTCTCATGCTGAGATTATGGCCTTAATGCAGGCGTACGGCCAAATATAAGAACTGTTACAAGGCCGATTAAAATCAACCTTGTCCAACAGGGACAGAACAAGGGATGGAATGATGTGATGGCAGAGGTCAACGCTCTATCGACGAGGTTGCGGAGTGTGGAGGACCTAAAAACTGGCAATGAGCTCATTTATTTTTCTGTTGATAAATATTTGAATAAAAGTGAATTTAAAATTGCATAACTGTGTTATTTATATAACTATTAAAATATTGTTCGCAGTGTTTTGAAATGCATTGAATGGAGTAATAAATTTGCAATATTTTTTCTTCATACTAATTAATTCAGTTAATTAGTTACTATTACCTAAGTAGTGCACCAAGTTAACAGACCAACACATTCTAATTAAGACCAGCAGAGTTCATAAATATGAAGATATTTATACATATTATGCAGTGTGCATAACCACATTTATTATGAGAATAAATATATATTACCTAGTCATGTAGTAATAAATAAATAAATTAGTTAATACGTAATAATTAGCAAGAAACGGTTTTTGTAAAATGGCACAATGTCCATGAATATATGTTTATATAAATATACAATTTGTAAAAAAACTGCAATTGTGGTAAGAGGTATGATTTAATAGTTATGTAATATTAATAAATTAATCAATATTCGTATACAGACCAATATAAAAACAAAAGGCCGCAATGTCCATGATTATGAAGATAATAACACATATTATTATGCAATGTGTATAACTACATTAACAGAACGTTACAAATGTAAATAAATAAATAATGTAATAATAATTTAATTAATTAGTCAATATGTTATAAGAAGCACGCCACTTTCATAGATCTACACATCTTAGTAAAAGGCCAATAATGTCCATATTTATGAAGATATACATACTGTCACTATGAACTATGTACAATCACGTATACAGTAATAATAAATGCAAAGAAAAAAATCATTTAATAATAATAGCAATTTAATTTGTCAATATTTAGTAATTACCATTCAACATTGACAGACTGACATGTAGGTAAACACCCTTATGTCCACGATTATGCGGACAGTCGTAGAATTTACACAAGCAGTAAACAACTGCTGCCATTGATACAACGCGCTGTGAGTCACCCAGCTGCAGTTGGGGCTGCTTCGAGTTGCCCCAGAAAGTTCCGCCTAACTTGTGACATAACCCAGCTGGGTGTGTGTCATGCAACCGCTCCAACTGGCAAGGTGTCACCTAGGTGTTATTTGCCATAACTTGGGTGTGTTTTGGACTTGGGTGTGTGTCATGCACCTGGCCACAGGTCTATGAATCTAATTGCCATATCCTCCTGTCCTTCCAGTTTATTCTCAACTAGCTACCTCAGGGCAAACATCCCATCGGTTGTTCCTCTTCCTTGTCTAAACTCCAGCTGTTCTTCGCCGATTCCCCTTACACTACAGCGCTTATTCTGCCATCCACGATTCTTTCCAGAAACTTCAACATATGGCTTAGCAACGTAGCACCTCTATTTATCCTGGGTCATGCACATCTCCCTTTCTTTTCTATATCCGGACTATCAGCCTCATTCTTCATTCCCCTCTCTCTTGCAGGTGTTCAGCAATTAATTTGTCGATCATATTCCAACTCGCTCAGCCACAATCTCTACTCGCACTTCATCAATGCCTGTTTATCATTCCGACTAGGCCTATAAGATAAACAATAAGAATGGCCCAGGCTGTGACAAGTTTCATAAAGCTTACAGTACCTCCCACCACTGAAAACCCTTTACTGCCAAGCATGTCACTTGGGAAGATTATATATATATATTTTTCAACCACAACAATTATGAATTACACATCACAATGTTGGTGGAAAGGGTATGTTTCAACACAACCCCACACACACACACACACACACACACACACACACACACACACACACACACAACACACACACACACACACACACACACACACACACACACACACACCACACACACACACACACACACACACACACACACACACACACACACACACAACACACACACACACACACACACACACACACACACACACACACACACACACACACACACACACACACACACACACACACACACACACACACACACACAACACTACTACTATACAACTACCTTGTGACTTTACAAATAGATGAAGAAAGGCATAATAATAAATGAGTGGCGTTGCAATCCCTTATCGTTCTGATGCGCAATGTGTCAGAGTGAACAAGTTGGTTGTTTGTCTCTGTTTGTCTGTCTTCCTGTGATTTACCATACTCTAAAAAAAAATAGTGGCGTTATCCCTTCGTCTGTG
>JAODUO010004969.1:0-10149 GCA_025642075.2 Ridgeia piscesae
GCCATTGGCTCGTTTGCGGCGACACGCCATCGATGGCGACCACATGCGGAATTCCATCAGGACAATCTCGCGATTAATCTCACTCCGGAATAGGGTGGGGAATTAGGTTTGGCGGCGGGGAAGGAGACCAGATGGTCCCAGGGAGGTCCCATTGTGCCTGCTCCGATAATCAGTTCTCGTCCACCTGGTGTTAGGGAGAGACGACAATTCCTATTGTGTTCTATTGGTTCGTCAAGATATTCGTGGTTCGTGCACTTTGTGATGATATGGTCAACTAAAGGTCACCGGATAGTCACCAAGGTTCTTTTAATCTTCAATAATGTTGTCACAATTCAGATGCTGGGGTCGGAGGTCGACTTAACCCATCACCTGAGCAGATATGGTCATCTTGTTTGTGGTCAGAAAGTTTTCTGGCACGACCAGCGTAAAGAGTTCAGACACATGATTGATGCACTCACCGATATATATTCGCGAGAAAGAAAATATGATATGTCAACGGTGAAGTTCGACAGATATACTCATGACCATTAATTAGCTAGAATCATTCATAAGATCGTTTGTTGTGGCAGCCGCTGTCTGTCATTTGTAGGTGTTATATGATGAATAAATAGTTTCTCAAAGGTTACGCCTAGTCTCAAATGTCTCCATCAATTATGCCACCAAACACCAGGAAGTATTAATCAGAAACGTTCACCAGTGAACATCAATATTGTTCTAACATGACACTCTTTTCCTTTAAGTATTTCTTACCTGGTTAAAGGTCAGAGGTTCTGAGCAGTGGCAAGGAAATGGGGTCACTGGTACTCTGGCTTTGACTCCGGTGACCTGTTTGATCTTAGCTATGACCCCTTAGCTGCGACCCTAATTAGTCATATGACCCTGGTGACCCAATTAGATTTACTTTTAATTTAACGAAACATCAATTGCTGAGTCATGTGTAAACTGTTTATAGAATTAATACCAGTTTACATGTTTTAAGCACAGTCATATCATTTATTCACATGCGTTGGTTCCAAAAATTTGTTGGTCAGATAAACGAAATGTGCAGATTAGTGAGACCTTATCATGGTATCAAGATGATCCCCATAGAAAATGTGTGGATTGCAAAACAACCGGATTATTGTAGAAACATGACTTCATATGCAGAATAATATATTTATCAGGGATGGAATTTTTTTATTTTTTTATTTAATCTCCACACATAGGCACACTTGTTAATCACATACAGTTAGTGTGTGTGTGTGTGTTATATATATATATATATATATATATATATATATATATATATATATATATACACACACACCCCAAACTATAGGTAAAAAGGTTTGCCTATATTTTTAGTGGAGATTAAATAAAAAATATATATATATATTTATACTCACAGAAGATTAGCAGAAATTGTTGTACACTTGAGCAAATGCAAACAGTATAGCTGTTTCGGAACGTAATATGCTTCTGCAATAAACCTTAAACATAGCCGTTACTCCCGGCAACCACGGATCACAACAACCATTAATGCAATTGAATATGTTATCAAAACATGTTTACCTAAACGATCAGTCATTATGACTGATAACAAATTAAGCACCGAAAATTGCTTTTCAGGTCGCGACAACACCATTTATCATCATTTCTGATCACATGTGACCTGAATCTGTTCAGGTGACTCACTTTTTTCGGTGAACTTTGAACTGTAGTGAACACTTATTCCATCACTAGTACTAACTGAGCCGTCATTGATGATTGTTTTACCTACCTAAATTATCTCGCCTGTTAATTGATAACATTTTACCACTACAGTTTATGATGCTGCTTCTTTTGTAAATCTGACTTTACACTCAGTATATTAGATAAATGTATGTTTTTACATCATAATCTGAGTTCATATATATGTGTGAATATATGAAGGTGCTTAGAGAAAAGCAGGACTTGGTGACCTCTGCTCAGTTTTCGTTTTCTCATGAACTCACTCGTGTCATGTGACCTTCAGCCATTTTTATTTGTTGTACACAACAAACACCTCACATTTTAGTGCCTTGTTGACATTTGCAAATGAAACTTGTTTACCTGTTAGACTTAGAACATTCAGTGACAGCGAAGACATTGATTGGAAATAAAACTCTTGATGGTCCAGTTGTGAAAAACGAAGAAACTGTTTGACATGTTATTTTGTTAGATGACCTTTACAACGGCAACAGATCGGATGTCAGTGAGATGACACGATTTTACAATAGAACCAATCAGACAGTTTCCACACAATTGTCAAGCATTCGACACAACCAACACATGTGTGCAGATTAACCGTCAGTGGGAATTAATTATTCAAACCATTGATATCTTGATGGAAAAGGAAAGCCGAATGCACAGCGAGTAGTTAGCGATGATGTTCTGACATCGTGTTGTCACATCGCCCTCTGTTGTTCAGCCGGGGTCCCTGAGGCTCGAGACATGAATAATTGAGAGATGACGACACAGCTTTGTGACATGGCCTGCTTCCGTGCCGCGATCTTATCACTGACCTTAAATTATTCATCATTTTGTTCAACATCGACGGTCATATCTAGAAATTGCAATGCCATTTAGCTTCATTCACCTGTTGCGCCAAAGTTTCTGGTGGCATGTGAACGGTTATGCCTTGGAAACGTCCGATTTATTCAAAAGTCGATTATATAGAATTGTACGCATGAAATACTTTTGCTTAATCCATGTCTCTCCAAATGCAGACTTCCGGTACCACTGAAACAGTGCTTAGCCAATGAACTCAGTTTTTGCAAATTTTCATCCGATTCCATATGATTTAATGTTTCATCATTTCTTCTGCCAATGAACCACTCTGGCCATATTTGACCTGATATGTTTTGTCGTCAATTGACAGATCTAATTCTAGGACATGTCTCCTGATTTGTTTGGTTACTTTCTGGAGCATGTGATCTAGTCTGCTCTCTTTCTTGCTGATTTGGTTTATAGTTAATATATCTGTGCGTCACATGACCAGTTTCTAGCAACAAGAGCCATCAAGTCATCCAAAATGGATGGCAAACATGGAGCATTTGGACATTCTGTATTTATTCAGATACATAAGGTAAAATTATGCAAGCAAAAAACTGCATGTGGGGAAAGAAAATGTTTAGTAAATGTTATGCTTCACTAGTAAAGTAATGCGTAATATCAACGTTGTACTTTATTGGTTGTTGTGACAATATCTGATATAGGTCTTGTGCAGAATTTTGATTATAATGTAAATAAACCATGATACATTGGATACGTCAATTTTGATCATTTATAAATATTATTCCATAAAATGTCCCTTTCCGTGGAACATATTCCTAGCACTGGGAGTGTTTATACAGTTATAATTCATTCCTGTTCCAATATTTAGAGTTTTGGCCTGAGCATTGGCATGAATGTGTGAGTATGTTCCCCCATGCATGACTGAATGGAGTTGCATTTGCAGCCATGCGTGACTGAGCGTAAGTGCACACATGCATGACTAACAGAGTTGTATGTGCACCCATGCGTGACTGAGTGTATGAGCGCCCATATGCGACTGAAACTGTTACTGTGACATTCTATAAACATCCACCGTAAACCACACTAAAAATACATCTGCAGAATATTCAGTGAGATAATCTGACGAACCACTCGCTACCGCTAAGACCTGGAGGCAAGATGCTTTTGGCCATCATGCTCAATTTCCTGCCAATACGAGGCAAAGTGATCACTTTGAAGTTCCATCAGCGAGGCCTGTAGTGGTTTATTGGTCATTGAAGAATTAAGCCTTTCCCGATTTAATTTGTCTCTCCGAGTGGATAACTAGAGAGCGGGTATGAGGTAATGCACGAATGAAAGCGGCTGAGATGTTTGCCTGGGGGCTGGACGGTGTCCAAGATTAGAACCGTTCATAAGACCTTAAGTGGGATTGATGTTGTTGATTTGTTCGTTCTTTCATTTTGGGGGGGGGGGGGTGCAGTGGGTGGGTTAATTGATTGAAACACCACCAGGAACTGTGACGTTTTTTTTCAGACCATTGGTATTGACGACGTTTGTATTTTGTGAGATGAGATTGTCACCTCCAGATGCAACTTCTGCAGGGATATTTATCATTAGTGTAATCTTTACTGTATGTCATATGTTTAACACATTTTTAGACATATTTTTGTGTCAACGGTGAAGGATTGGTCCCATCAAGAAACAAGTGTGTTAACACATCAAACTAGTTCTGCTTCCATTTTTGCGTTGCCGTGTTACTGTACTGAGATGTGTGCATTTCCTGCCATTTTGTGACATTTTGTTAATTAATAGAGTCAAACAATAACATTATTGATCTGTCGCTGGGCAAAAACATCCACAGAATGGAAACGAGTGCAAGTGGGGGATACTTCATTGTGTCATGCTTGTAATCACATGTCATGTATTTAAGTTACAGTTTTGTTTTGAATAAATAAATCAGTCAATATACAGATACCTCGGTACATTAAAAATAACAGTGACATTAGCTTTGATATAATAAATTAGCAAATTAACATACAAGGTACTTAAAAACACATGTCACATGACTTTTTGGACGCTGCCTTTGTCCATTAACACAGGGACTTGTCAACGTTGAGACAACCGTAAATGTTTCAGGAGCTCATCAAGAAATGTGAACCCAACCTCTTTGGAGCTCTTCCATAAAGACAACTAGCCGTTAATTGAACTAAGCGACACCCACAGAATCAATGTTTCACGCGAGAAGACTCTAATTTCCATTGATTTGGCATACTTCTGACATAGACAGAACAGCCTTAGGAAGGTGAGAGACAAAAGCCACGTCCATCTGTGGTTATCTCTCCTTGACCACTTCAGCTGTCAATACGCTAGAATGTAGCTGTGTTAGCTACAGATAATACGACTGCAGGCTAGCGAGAGAATGTTATAATCAATTTGGCTAATCCAGGATTATATTTCAGTGAGATCGACTGTGCTCGGTGAAGTTTCCCTGGTGGCAGATCCATCATGTCTGGGCATGACCTTGAGTGGTGTGAAGGGAAATATTCAAAATGGATTATGTTCGTGATTGTTTGTCACAACAAAATTCCTAAGGCCTTTTTGTTAAAAGTCGGGGAAAAAATTTAAAAAAAAAATGGGAAAAATTAAAAATCTTCTGGTGAAAAAATTTAAAATTTTGGGGGGCCTTTGTTTAATTAAAAGGATTGGCTTTAAAAGGAAACTCCAAAGAAAGGTTTTTACCCCGAAAAGAGCTTGAAACATTTTAATTTATTATTTCAAACTTTTTTACTGTTTTTTTTAATTTACCGAGGTATCTGTATATTGACTGATTTATTTATTCAAAACAAAACTGTAACTTAAATACATGACATGTGATTACAAGCATGACACAATGAAGTATCCCCCACTTGCACTCGTTTCCATTCTGTGGATGTTTTTGCCCAGCGACAGATCAATAATGTTATTGTTTGACTCTATTAATTAACAAAATGTCACAAAATGGCAGGAAATACACACATCTCAGTACAGTAACACGGCAACGCAAAAATGGAAGCAGAACTAGTTTGATGTGTTAACACACTTGTTTCTTGATGGGACCAATCCTTCACCGTTGACACAAAAATATGTCTAAAAATGTGTTAAACATATGACATACAGTAAAGATTACACTAATGATAAATATCCCTGCAGAAGTTGCATCTGGAGGTGACAATCTCATCTCACAAAATACAAACGTCGTCAATACCAATGGTCTGAAAAAAACCGTCACAGTTCCTTTGGGGAACAATTCCCAGCCCCCCCCTTTCAAAAATTGGCATTTAAAACCTAATCTTAGTTATCCACTCGGAGAGACAAATTAAATCGGGAAAGGCTTAATTCTTCAATGACCAATAAACCACTACAGGCCTCGCTGATGGAACTTCAAAGTGATCACTTTGCCTCGTATTGGCAGGAAATTGAGCATGATGGCCAAAAGCATCTTGCCTCCAGGTCTTAGCGGTAGCGAGTGGTTCGTCAGATTATCTCACTGAATATTCTGCAGATGTATTTTTAGTGTGGTTTACGGTGGATGTTTATAGAATGTCACAGTAACAGTTTCAGTCGCATATGGGCGCTCATACACTCAGTCACGCATGGGTGCACATACAACTCTGTTAGTCATGCATGTGTGCACTTACGCTCAGTCACGCATGGCTGCAAATGCAACTCCATTCAGTCATGCATGGGGGAACATACTCACACATTCATGCCAATGCTCAGGCCAAAACTCTAAATATTGGAACAGGAATGAATTATAACTGTATAAACACTCCCAGTGCTAGGAATATGTTCCACGGAAAGGGACATTTTATGGAATAATATTTATAAATGATCAAAATTGACGTATCCAATGTATCATGGTTTATTTACATTATAATCAAAATTCTGCACAAGACCTATATCAGATATTGTCACAACAACCAATAAAGTACAACGTTGATATTACGCATTACTTTACTAGTGAAGCATAACATTTACTAAACTTTTTTTTCCCCACATGCAGTTTTTTGTTCAAATTTTTCCCAAAAACATATCAGGTCAAATATGGCCAGAGTGGTTCATTGGCAGAAGAAATGATGAAACATTAAATCATATGGAATCGGATGAAAATTTGCAAAAACTGAGTTCATTGGCTAAGCACTGTTTCAGTGGTACCGGAAGTCTGCATTTGGAGAGACATGGATTAAGCAAAAGTATTTCATGCGTACAATTCTATATAATCGACTTTTGAATAAATCGGACGTTTCCAAGGCATAACCGTTCACATGCCACCAGAAACTTTGGCGCAACAGGTGAATGAAGCTAAATGGCATTGCAATTTCTAGATATGACCGTCGATGTTGAACAAAATGATGAATAATTTAAGGTCAGTGATAAGATCGCGGCACGGAAGCAGGCCATGTCACAAAGCTGTGTCGTCATCTCTCAATTATTCATGTCTCGAGCCTCAGGGACCCCGGCTGAACAACAGAGGGCGATGTGACAACACGATGTCAGAACATCATCGCTAACTACTCGCTGTGCATTCGGCTTTCCTTTTCCATCAAGATATCAATGGTTTGAATAATTAATTCCCACTGACGGTTAATCTGCACACATGTGTTGGTTGTGTCGAATGCTTGACAATTGTGTGGAAACTGTCTGATTGGTTCTATTGTAAAATCGTGTCATCTCACTGACATCCGATCTGTTGCCGTTGTAAAGGTCATCTAACAAAATAACATGTCAAACAGTTTCTTCGTTTTTCACAACTGGACCATCAAGAGTTTTATTTCCAATCAATGTCTTCGCTGTCACTGAATGTTCTAAGTCTAACAGGTAAACAAGTTTCATTTGCAAATGTCAACAAGGCACTAAAATGTGAGGTGTTTGTTGTGTACAACAAATAAAAATGGCTGAAGGTCACATGACACGAGTGAGTTCATGAGAAAACGAAAACTGAGCAGAGGTCACCAAGTCCTGCTTTTCTCTAAGCACCTTCATATATTCACACATATATATGAACTCAGATTATGATGTAAAAACATACATTTATCTAATATACTGAGTGTAAAGTCAGATTTACAAAAGAAGCAGCATCATAAACTGTAGTGGTAAAATGTATCAATGTAACGAGATAATTTTAGTAGGTAATACAAATATGCAATGAGAGACTAGTTAGTACTAGTGATGTGAATAAAGTGTTTCACTAACAACGTTTAAGTTTACCAATAACTGAATTTTCAAAATTTTAAAATATCAATTAGTGTCGACCTGCTTTGGTAACTTTTAATCTTATTAAAAGACTGATGTCGTACTATTTGCAATTTATAAACTTTCTATTAATTGTATAAATTTTAATATTATCTCCATAGGCACACTTGTTAATCACATACAGTTAGTGTGTGTTTATATATATATATATATATATATATTATATATATATATATATATATATACAACACCACACACACTAATGATTATGGTTAACAAGAGCTAGTGGAGATTAAATAAAAAATAAAAATTCCCCGATTAAAATTTATGCATTATTTTGCAAATCACACATTTTCTATGGGGATCATCTTGATACCATGATAAGGTCTCACTAATCTGCACATTTCGTTTATCTGACCAACAAATTTTGGGAACCAACGCATGTGAATAAATGATATGACTGTGCTTAAAACATGTAAACTGGTATTAATTCTATAAACAGTTTACACATGACTCAGCAATTGATGTTTCGTTAAATTAAAAGTAAATCTATTGGGTCACCAGGGTCATTGACTAATTAGGGTCGCAGCTAAGGGGTCATAGCTAAGATCAAACAGGTCACCGGAGTCAAAGCCAGAGTACCAGTGACCCCATTTCCTTGCCACTGCTCAGAACCTCTGACCTTTACCAGGTAGAAATACTTAAAGGAAGAGTGTCATGTTAGAACAATATTGATGTTCACTGGTGAACGTTTCTGATTAATACCCTTTCCTGGTTTGTTTTTTTGGGGGGGCATAATTGAAAAGGAGTTTTTGTCCTGAAAACTCTTTACGGGCCTGGTTTCGGTGCCAGAAAACTTTCTGACCACAAACAAGATGACCATATCTGCTCAGGTGATGGGTTAAGTCGACCTCCGACCCCAGCATCTGAATTGTGACAACATTATTGAAGATTAAAAGAACCTTGGTGACTATCCGGTGACCTTTAGTTGACCATATCATCACAAAGTGCACGAACCACGAATATCTTGACGAACCAATAGAACACAATAGGAATTGTCGTCTCTCCCTAACACCAGGTGGACGAGACTGATTATCGGAGCAGGCACAATGGGACCTCCCTGGGACCATCTGGTCTCCTTCCCCGCCGCCAAACCTAATTCCCCACCCTATTCCGGAGTGAGATTAATCGCGAGATTGTCCTGATGGAATTCCGCATGTGGCGCCATCGATGGCGTGTCGCCGCAAACATAAAAAATGAGGGGGCCCCTGCTTTAAAGATAAATTAAAAATATTTTAATTTAATTTTTAAATTTAAAATTAGAATAAAAGAGGGAAATTCTTAAATTTTAAAACAGAAAATAGGAAATGTAAGAAAACTGATTTACAGCAAAAAGTTTCTGGGAGATAATTTATGGAAAAATTGTGAATCACAAAATCTGCATAACATAAATTTCTCTGGGGAGAATACCTCTCGTGGAAAAAATTGTGAATCACGTAATATGTATCCACAATGGACGCCAACCTCTCAAAAAGCATCATGGCATTTCATTCATTATATACGTGGTCTAGAAATAAAGTTATGAGTTACAACCAGCTTGTTAATGCGACAATACCATTACACGTTTGTGAGATAATTTTGTGTACAGTTGTCTGAACTGAGGCAGTATGGGATTTGAGACCCCAAAAGAAATGCATTTGTACAGAAACCGTGGGTCTGTCTGTTATGACATAACACAATTCCCAGCTCTTTCTTGGTCAAGATTTTTGGTCATTAGAAACCCATTTCTCAATGGCTCCCTATCTGCAGCCATGCACTGGCACTGGCACTAATCCAGCCATCACTGCCAATACCTGGAGTTCGATGACCTAGTTTTTGACTTTGAAAATAATTCTAAATAATTTTTAAAAACTTTTATCCATTTTTAAAACCCTTTTTAAAATCAAATTAGCATGACAATTCAATGGTGTTTAATTTTGTATATATTTAAATAAAATATTTTTAAAATTTAAAAAAAAATTTATATATATATATATATATATATATATATATATATATATATATATATATATATATATATATATATATATATATATATAATATATATATATATACATATATACATATATATATATATATATATATATATATATATATATATATATATATATAAATTGGTTAGGAGCTCTTAAAAATTATAACTATAGCTGTTTCATTTGTTTAATAACGTGCGCTACCGCAGCCTACAATTCAATTGTTGTACTCTAGAGATTTCCAACTGACCACATTCTGATACAATAAAACCCAATTCTTTTTAAAAATTTAAATAACCAGGCCTCCCCGGGGTCCATTTTTTCCGGGAAACAGACACATTCCAGAAACCTTGAAATTTGGGTTTTTAAAATTTAAAATTTTTTTTAAAAT
>JAODUO010004970.1:0-10478 GCA_025642075.2 Ridgeia piscesae
GATAAAATATTTAGATCAATGTCTAGAAATGTTATGGAATTTTTTTAATGTCAGCAGTAACATGCATGATACACCACATACATGCAAGATACACCACAGTCTGCACATGTGCTGCGTGATACGGGGCGAGACTTCTGTATGACTTCAGGGCTTCCGCAATGTACATACCCGGAGTGTTTATGAAGTCTGTGTAAATGCAGCCATAATCTACAGAGGGCCACTTTGACACATCGTCTATCCACTCCGTCCTGTTAGTGTCAGTTTCAAACCTCAAAGCTGTATGGGTCTGGAACATCTTATCCGATCTATCCTGATAAAGACACTTTCTGGCTATAGAGCGATTCAACGACACCCTGTCAAGATGGTTGATTTGGTCAGCCAAGTGTGTCATTATTCACATGTGTCCATCCACAAAAAAGAGCTAAATAATAATAGCTATAACATTAACACCCACAAAACAAACGACTAACCAACATATCACAGCACACCCCGGCTTAGCACGGTTGCTTGTTTACGTCTTTCTACCCCACGCGACCCTGCGCATGCGCGACCTACTTCGCATTATTGTCAAACACAGCAATCCCGAATAGGGCGTGTAAGTCTCGCGCGCGAAAATGAGGCTGGGGGCAGTTGGGGGCAGGAAGTCCACATTCTCATGTTACCATATAGGACTTTGTTTTGTTTTTGGTTGTAATAGTGGTAGTGGTAGACACGTGCCAGTGAGCAGTGGTAGATTAAAGTATACATGATGGCAAACAATGAATGCCCTTGTGGGAAACACAAATAAATAGGGTTTCAAAAACTGTTATTAGTGATTTGAAATGTTCTCAATAACATACAAATATATTAGATAATCAGCGTGACTCCCGTTACTGTGACTCGCGTTACATGAAATCCATTATCATAGATAAGTCATTATGCATATTTTGGCTTAAGGGAAATAAATTTTTCAATCTGTAATTTAGATAACACACAACATTACATTTAAAAACATATCAACCTTCAAAAATAGTGCATAATTTTATAGGAAGTAATGCACACTTGAATGTTTTAATTCCAGAAATATTTCATTGTTTTAAAAGAAATACAAAAGATGATTGTTTTTCATAAAAGTTGCCTTTACAATAATTTTGCAAGACACTTGCATGCAAGTTTTGTTATAAAAACCAACCAAACATTTATTTCTAGCATAAAACAACTTGACAGCTTCCGTGTGGACCACTGGAATAGCACCTTTGTGTTCATGTGGCTTTGTTATAGACAAGTTTGTTTTTGATAAGATGATGCCTCGATTTGGATTGTGCTATACAGTTTTCACATTACAGCTTTCCTCCCTTTCAGAGTTGGTGGGAGTGACTGATCCAAAGCCGTCTTTGCTTTTGTTGTTGCCTTTGTCAACTGGCATTGATATTTACTCTTGCCTTCTTCAGGGCCCGACATTTGGCTACTCGATTGCTCACATTCTCTTGCCTCTTTTTCTTCAGATTCTTTTGTTCAGACAAAGACAGGTTCTGTTCCCTTGCTTTCTTTGCAACGTGGCCGTTAGTACTAATTTCATTCTGATGTTTGCAGTAATCTTTATATTTACCTCAAGTACAGAGTTTCAGATGTCTATTTCACTGTCTTTCAGAGGCTGTGAATATCGTGAAAGAATCTGAACTCAGTTCCAGTGAATGTGTCAACTGTTTAGCAATAAACACACAAGAAATAATTTTGAATGTTGTTTTATTTAAGAGCAACAATAAATATCTTAAACTTCTTATGAAAAATCCATTTTCATCGCCAATTTAAATCTTTCATTAATTACTGCTGATATGTTCACCTACCTGTGTATACAGGTATGAAGTTAATCTTACAAAATAATTCCTACACTGACTAGTCTGACTAAGCTCTAGGTGTTTTTACAATGGTAAGTCCACTGAGGTCTGCAATGTCTGGATGCTGGTTTCTGACATGAATAAAACTCAGTGACTCAGTCATACTCGTAGACTGCAAACAAACCACCTTGTGATGGCTTTATCTGCATCGATTTTTACGTTCAAACTGGCACTCAAGGAGACTTGGATTTTGTATGTTGTTATGGTTGATCCGGGTTGGTTATGTGATCAGTGCTAGGTACATTGGTTGAATCCCCCGACCTCAGTTATTCTCTGGTTGGTTTTAGCTGCAAACTTGTGAGTCCAGCATATCGAGGTCAATAGTAGGCTGCCTTTTGTACTCCAGAAGTGAGTGGGTTGTAGCAGTTCGACACAGGAGGGTTTCGCCTATTTCCAGCATATGCTGCATTCGGTGCACCTGTTGAAGATATAACTCATGCAGCACTTTTTGTCAAGCCCAAAAGGGAATGTGGTGTAGTTGTTAGAGAAATGTTTCGGTGCTGCAATGACTTCTGAAATGTGACTGCTAAATGATGTTGAATGTTACAAGAGTATGCAGCATTTGCGACTAACATGTTGTCGGCAAAGCTTCTAAGTGTCACCACCAGGGACTAGAGATGGATGTGTGATACTGTGATTGACTTAAATTGACGATTGATTGCAATCCACAAGTTATTGGCCGGGTGCAATGCTTAATATCCTGAGAGGACCTGTGGCTAGTAATGAATGTGGTTTGTATATGTGGGTCTATACTCTGTGTCTATTGTAGCAGTGTAGCCTATACAGCTCAGTTCATTGTGGTAGTAGTGGTAGTATTGCTAGCAGCGGGGGCCGCCGCTAGACAACGGGGGAGGCACCAACTAGAACTACAACAGCCACTAGCTGCTTAATCTCATTCTTTGTTATATCCACAGTATACACAGCAAATTCGCATGACAACCCCCCCCCTACGACACGGAGGCAGCCCAGCCTCACCTCCCACCCCAAGCCGAGGGAAACCCTCCAGCTGCACACCCTTCACTCTGTGTGCGCCTGACAACTCTCTCCCCTCTTCCTTTTGGGTTCCCTATATCAAAATTAGCCCTCACTACACATAATTTAAACCAGCCAATGGCTATCTGTAATCTTCCTGCCAACTACAGTGATCAGCTAACCGCCAAACCACTAATGACCAATACAGTCAACTTTCTAAACTCCTGCCAGGGGAGAAGAAGTCCCAGCTGTAGCTGACACTGACATTGTACTTTAATTAGTATAATATTCATTAATATATATATATAATAACTTATAATGAACCCTACATACTACCGAGGGCTCCACACATGTGAGAAACACAAAATGTATTATGGTGCTGAGCGTCTGGGATCCCACTCAAGGGAGAAATAATTAATTCCAGGACCCTGCATTCCCTGACCCACCAAAATGGTCTACAAATGTCTACTGGTAATAACATGATAAACCGAGTGTCCGGACTTTCCACAATACAAAGTACCGCCTTGTGTGATTTTCTCAGTGATAAGTCATAAACATTGAGGAAAACTCAACTGTCCTCAAAACGTCACATTCTATTGACACCAGAGAAAGGAAGTTAACTATGGTTAAGAGCAGCTCATCATGATTCGTTGGCGTTCGTGAAAAATGCAGCGTAGGCGTATCACAGGAGGTGTATCACAGGGTGTACTTGAAGACTAAGGCTATTAGTGGATTGTGTTGATAGAGCGTTATTGTCATGCCGCCTGCGTCCATTCAATGCCAGCAGATGTTATCATCCTTACAATGACTTGTGCAAGAACTCTTTCCAGCCTCTAGTCGACTTATCTGTTCACAGGAATGGCAGCACAGCATATTTAATATACGCGCACATGTGTGACTATTGTTTTTACGATGTATCTATATTTTGCACATTGCTCCAAAACATCCATGTCCTCACTAACTCATACTCCTAAGTCCTTTTCTTTTACAATTGTACATGATATAGCATCTTCCATCATATATTCCTTGTTCATATTTCCTTTTCCTATCTGGATGCACTTATACTTCCCAAAATTAAATAACATTTGCCCCTTTTTCACACAATTTCACCAGTTTGGTAAGATCATCCTATAAAATGTGGTTTTCTGTATCTGTTTTAGCCGTTCAGAACACGGTTGTGTATTCTGCAAATTTCAGTAGTTTGCGAAACACCGACGACGAAAGCATGCACTGCTTGTGTTGCGCCTAGAAACAGATTAATTTGCACGTTTCAAACCACTGTGGTGTTTTATATCTAAACTATTGTAGTGTTTTGTCTTAATGATACACAGTCGATACAACGTACAACCGGTGACTGTATTACCCCAGATTGTATCATGAGATCAGCAGAAGATTGACTTCAACACGGTAGCTGTTGTTGTAATGTGATTCTCGTCATTACAGAACAAGTATGTCTCAGTACGACGGGAATCTCTCCGCCGTCGGCGACGACGTCCAAAATGCGGGTAACTAACATAATATTTTCAATACTATAATGTAAAATTGCATGTAAGAGGTGCAAAAGTAAAGTGTAATGTTCTCAAATGTATGTATTTATATGATATGGATAAAACATTGAATTGGGTCAAACAGATGTTTATCAGCGTATTATTTGCCATTTGTTAAGATAATAATAATTATCAAGCTCTTTCTTGCAACTAATACACACGTAGGACCTGTTCATGCCACAGCACTGTAACGACTTTCCTACTGACTATTGGACGATTATGTTTGTCGAACATCATCTGCATTTATTTCATGTATGTCATAGTAACTAGATGAATCTTGTTTTCTAGACTATCTCAGTGACAGACTATTGATGCGTCTAGCAAAAACAATTGGCCGCAACAATTTAGAATTGGGCGTTTACCTTGGCCTGGACGAGGCTACCATACAGTCGAAAAAGGCTGAATATAGCAGCGTCACTGATGGCACGTTCGGGATTCTCGTCTGTGGCGTCAGCGCACCGGGAGGTCTCAGTCAGTGAAACCTACATGGAACTGACCCAGGCCTACGGACTTAGAAGACAGGACTTGGTTAGCTTGTTCGTAGTGGTGAGTAGGCGTACTTCAACTGTGAACAACCACAACAGTGAGTCTGTTGTGGTTCGTTGTATGTTCACGTATTACCTACAGTCTATACGTTTAAAGTTTAAATAATTTTCCAATAATGTCGAACTGGGGGTTTTTTTGCTGTATAATTAATGTGCAAATAGGGTCTACTTTAGTTACCTCTCATTTGTGGTACTAGCGATACATGGGCTAATATAATTGTTATTAACCGAACTCAATTGAAAATGTTATTGTATGTTTATTTAGTTAGTTGGTATCGTCGGTAATTCGATAGTGCCACCTACATGTAGCTTACCTATATCAATATAGGGCAATGGATGAGTTTAGGCGACGTTGTGGGATACATATGCAAGAGAGTGGATTCGTTCAATTTCAATCAATGCTTTTGGGAAATTTGCCATTTGACTGTTTGATGGTCGTAATGTATATGTGTTTCTTTGTTCCCAACGTCGTGGCTGAAACATTCACAGGGGCTTAGTAGATGCCTAACGCGCTAATGTCAATTAGGGACACCTTTCAATAGACTTGGGTTATTATTTGCAGTTATTGGCTTGAATTTGGACGAATCGTGTTGAGCCCCATTGTACACTGAGACACTGTGATTTGTTGTTTACGTTTACTCTATCGGGAAGCCAGATAGCGAATCATATGTGAACAGTTACGGATACTTAGGGTTAGTTAAGGTTAGCTATGGTTGTTTGTGTTAGCAAGGACTAGTAATGGTTATGATTAATTAGGGTTAGTTAGCGTTACCTAGGGTTAGGAATAGGAGAAGGCTTGGCTTTCTTAAACCTGCCTATGGTAGCTTTTCAAATACGAAATAAAACGTCGTTACCGGGAAACCACGGTTTGGCGTATTGTAATTGGCAATCCGAGACATTCAAATGGTTAGCGGAATCAGTTAAAGATCAAAACGACATAATCATGACAATTGTTGGGCTCGGGTTGTCGCTCTTTGAATGAGTGTGTTGATCAGCGTAGATAAATGTATTGATACAACAGTTTGAAGTTGTAAAAGTGGTAGAGTTGGAATTGTTTAAGTAGGGATGCCATGCACGTATGATCATTATTCATTCTAGAAGCAGAACAGAAGGTTGCGCCAACGCCGGACGCCACAGGCAGCCAACATGCTCAGGTATTTCTTCAATCTTACAGATGTACCGAACGAAAACTTCAAATGTCATAGTTTCCACCACCTGATTAAGCATTTACCGAGAGTTTAATATGCATTACGACAAGAAGGTGTATGACGTACGTGTTGGATCGGGTGGATTGGGGGTGAATCCTCAATGTCTTGTGAATGTTGTTGACGTTTTACTGAGCCTCAAGTATTGATTGTACAATTGGAGGTACAGACTCAGACACTACTGCCGCCGACCCACGGAAATCATCAACGGTCTCGAACGACATAACATCGCCAACACTACCAGCCTCGACGTCATGTGTTCCATCACGTATGACTGTGCTATATCACTTCCTTCAGCTTTACTTTTCATGTGTTTTATTTATGAATGATGCCTATTTTCCGTAAACAATGACTATGGCTACTATTAGGCCGGTGTGATTGGCTGAACATGACATGTGTATGTTATTGATTGTGTTGTTTTAACTCAATAATCAATAATGTTATACAGCCTTTGTACAAACACACAACGATATACGCCTTGAAACCGGTTAATTAAAGAATATAAGTTATCAAAATAGACATGGTAGCCTATGCATAACAATAATTTCGATTATATTACAGGCAGGAATTTGAATATGGAAATCTGTTTTCAGATGAGAATAAAATGCTGAGGGAGAAGCTGAAGAAGGAAAAGGAAGAAAAGAGGATTATCATCGCTTGCAAAAAGGAGTCAGACGGTTCGTTGGTTTTGTATTTATTGACTTGAACGTGGTTAAGCTGAGATGCGCAACATGTTTCATGTTGTCGCAATAACGAAAACAAATCGTTATTTCTCTTTGTTCAGCTAGTAATCTGTATGACATTGTAATCTGTATTGTGGGGAGCGGTGGTCGCGCGGTAGAGCGCCGGACTGTCAATCGAGGGGACGGTGGTTCAATCCCACCTACCGCCGTTTCGAAACTTAGGCAATTTCTTCACCCCACATTTGCCTGTGTCTTTCGGAAGAGACACTAAAAGCCGGTGGTCCCTTCTGTCTGGTGTCTATGCCAGGGGAAGTAAAATATCCCACACAGGGGGTAAATGTGTAACCTGTAGTGGACTCACAAATTCTTACAGAAGAACAACTCCTGCGTTAGCCCAAGTTTGGGCTGTTTGGAGGTAATCACCTAAGAACTAAGAATGACCGATTTAGCTTTGGAGAAGTTAAATTCATATTTTTGTCGATATTGAATATATAAAATACTTTATATCATCAAGTGTTGCCGGGGATTACATTTTTATTTGTTTATGGGATGGACAGTAAAACCACATTGAATCACAACACAAACGGGAAGATGTTTATCAAACGGCATAGTTGAGATCGCTAGCCTGTTTCTCAGCCCATGTACCTTTTAGCGAATTTTCTCAAGCAAGAGTCGCTAGAGGGCGATACGGTCGTCACGAGTGTAATGCGCTGAAAGGCAACAGTGTCGTCATCTCGCAGTAGTCGTCTGAAGACGGTCACTGTTAGCGAACGAAATTTGATGAGCGCAAAACATGTAAATTGACTAACAAATATGTAAAAACGTAATACTTTTTGGTATTACTGTACTGTGACAAACTTAGCTGTCAATTTCACAGGTGTATTTTTAGCGCTAAACGTTACATGCGACGGAAACTATTCAAACGATTGCTAGCGCACCACAGTGTTCTCAGCCATGTTGAAGTTACGTCTCAATGTCCAACATTTGCCTAATGCATATACGTTCACTGTAATGCCACAGTCATAGTGTCAAGTTTTGTCCGCCACGTTTAGCTACGTTGCGAAACGTGTCGGAACGTGGCTAAACGTAGGCAAACGTGGAACAACGTTGCTAAAATGTGATCAAACATGACAAAACGTGAACTGGAAATTTTAGTTTTCGACATGTTCAAAATTCGCTGGCTTTCCCACACAACATACTACAACGTGGCAACAATGTAGTACAACGTACGACAACGTGGTATAACGTAAGTACAACGTGGCTAAAACGTAGCAAAAATGTGGACAGAACGTGAACAGAACGTGTGTCCTAGGTTGCAGTACGTTTCTGTTACGCTATAGTACGTTATGGTACGTTGTGGTACGCTGTGCTGCGCGGCGGCAACGAGGCATAACGAGACACAACGTGGCGACTGCGACGCTACTGCGTGACAGCAGCGAGGCATAACCTGGATTTGATCTTCGGTGTCACCTGTCAATCGTGTCACAGCGGGACTACAACGAGGCGACAGCGTGGCTAGCACGTGTCACATCGTGGCACCATACCGATTTGTCCCAGAACGTGGGGGTCAGAAACGGGGTACAACGGCGCGGCCAAAACGTGACGCTATGACTGGGGCATAACAGACAAAGGTCATAGCGTAGCACAGGCCCTCAATGGTGGTATTTTGTTCAATGAGCGGTGTAACTAGATGGTGGGGTGGACATTATGCGCCAACAGTTGTTTTATACCTTATGCTTCTCGATGTTTCAGAAAAAATAGCCGGCCTACAGAAGCGCTTGGGAAAACTCGAAGCGAAGGAAACCGGTACGTGCGGGTGCCTATCCAAACTTGTGTGATTTTCATCTTGTTATAAAAAGACTGAACTCTCAATATACATGTAGATGATTTATGCTGATGATTTAGTTAGTTGGAGGTCCCCGAGAAAAATGAGTCATATCGAAAACAACACCCGTCGAACTACAATAATATTCAACGCGAACCAAATGTAATCTCCCTCGACCATCTAGTATTGTGTTGTGTCATATTTCGTTACGCAATATTTGTCAGATGTTTTATTTGTGTAACCACGGACTTATATGCACTGGACTGCTGTCTCCGCCGCTCGCGGCGCTTCGCGAGCGGCGGAGTTGGCTGCAAAGGTCAGGAGCGCACAAGATGTACTCCCCACTTCCGGTCTACTAGCCACTGCGACGGAGATGCCAAACATCGACAGGATTCTTGCGGTTAATATAACTGTTTAATTCAATAATAGTGATAATTTTCCTAAACGATGACTGTACCTAGTTTGGTAAATGTTATGGCTATCTCCAGTGTAGTTCTAAATGGTTTATTTAATTCTATTTTCGTCGTACATGACGTATAATATGCATAGGGGTGTCGGCGTAATGGCGTAAACAATACCGAAGGCAAGGCTAACTTTTTTCTTGGGCAAGTGACGCAAGTTTTAACTAGTCTTGCTATTGGTGTAAGTTCATAGATTGGAATTATATGTAATGTTTAAATATTCATAATAATTTGTTAATCTCAAGCCAGTTTAACAAGAGCCGATCATTTAACCGATCTGTCATTCTGTGCTGTCAGTGTATACCAGCCTTTGCTTGGCCTAGGCCCAAGCCCAGTTAGGCATTGATAACTGTTTTCAATATTTACTGCCATTCGCTTGTATTTATTATTGATTTGTGTTATTTATATTTTGATGATTGTTCATGTGCAATTTATTTATTCTGATCCTGTTTTATTATTGTGAATAAAATATCACTACAACTATTCCTAATTATTAATAATAATGCATTTTACTTCTAGAAATTTAAGCATTACTAAGAATTGTGTATTTGTTATTTCTAGTATATGTATTTAAATGCTTGGCATGGATATACAATAATTCTATGTGTTTGATTAATTATTGTAGTTATTACATGCACTTTGAATTGTTTTATTTCAGAAATCTCGCACCTGAAAGTTACACACATTACGTGTATGCATGATTACAAGCTTCATCTGGCTGAAGATGACACAGCAACATATCTACGCTGTCTAAAGATACAGTCCCTGTGAACATGACATATACACTGCAGTTTTAATAGACAAGAACACAGCATTATTGCATTGCCTGAACAAAACTATCTGTCAGTTAACTGTGAAGGTAGTAGTTCAAGGTACATAGCCTACAAAGTCGTCAATATATCATAGGCATCATCTGCATACACTAAATAATTTTACACAATTTATCTCGCTGAATGCGACACATAATACACATTGAATAATACAGACATCACTTTACAACTTAATTACAAAGCACTGGAATTAGATGGTTTCTGTACGACACAGGACACACTGGATTATGAACATTCCTGCGTAGATCTTGCAGAATATTGTGAATATTGCAAAAAGATTTGTGAGGTGGAGTAATGTGAGCAGCTTCTTCACCGTGCACTTTATCCCTATGGAGGGTAACCCAGAAAGCAGCATTTGGCACACGAGATGTTGGAGTCGGTGACGAAACACTATTAACATTTATAAACATTACTTCATCAAGTTCATGTTGAAATGCAGAATATTATGAAATGGTAAACATTTATTACTGGTCTCTACTGAGCCTGCAGTATTTGTCCAACCTGTAAACACACGGTCACCCATAAACAAGGGT
>JAODUO010004973.1:0-10538 GCA_025642075.2 Ridgeia piscesae
GCTATGTGGGGATGGACGTCGACGTCTCCTTCTCACACTTGTTACTGGTCTTGCTGCTGTTATTGTCTGACTGGCTGGTTTCCGATCAAGCTGGCGCTTTCTGTAAACGTCAAGTACAGATCTCTGTTGTTTTGCCTCGAAGTAGTCTTTCATCCGCTGTGCCTTTGTAGCTCGTCTGTGTCGGCGCACAGCCGGCTGCCTGGCATATTCTCGTTGGTAGACAACATCTTGCTGAATACGTTTAGCTGCGCGAGCAACTTTTCCACCCTTCGTAATGGGACACTGCACATTTTCTAGCTTCCGCAGCATCGATTCACCAGCACCATAATTTAGGCGATCTATGACGGAACACACACGCCCCAGTGCATTTCGACTGAACTTAATGTTCTTGGGTAGTGATGCAGAAAAGGCTCTGTTTGCAGATTCGTTTGGATTTGTTGTAAGTCTGCGGCGTGTCATTTGAAGTGCGATATTGCCAAGACGCATTTCTATCAGTCCTTGAAGTGTGCTTCGATCACAGTCTGTCATGTTTACTCGTGTGAGACCGCAGGCCTTCAAATGCGGTGAGGTGTTCCACCAATTCCTTCTACCACCCCGGCAGACAATCGCATGTCTGCGACAGTTGGCACACGAACCTGAATAGCAGTCAAGTGTAGTTTGAATGACATCGGGCATGCGTCTCGCTATGGCTCTTTCATCGCTGTCATAAAGCATGTGGACACTGGTGTAGACCATCTGACACCTTGTCTTCACATCCTCTGCAAACAGTCTTCTGTTTTCTGTTCGTCTAGCAGCATTCTCTCCGGGAAACATCATAGGGGAGAACGATGCCTTCATGATGTGACGAAACTGTGTCTGAGACAGATGTGTTGTATCGGATTGCCTCTGTGTCTCCATGCCAGCTGGCATGGCGTCTTGTATGCCACGTGAAGCCAACGCATCTCCATCCGTAGCGACATACTTGACTGCGACATTATCTTGTGCTAGGCTGTCACCAATGTGTTTCCCAATCCTGTACTCAGACAGTGGCTCCGTTGCTAGCACATTGGCTGTACATCCAACATGTCCAGGGCAGGTGACATTTAACCCTTTACTTCGAAGTGAAGATCCTAATTTGCAGAGTTTATTGTCCAGTTGGAAAGCTATGATTTCCCGTTGATCAGTTTGCCAGCTGAATGCAGTCCCGAGAGCCTGTGAAGCATTCTGGCCACCACAACTGTAGCTGTTTTTGAGGTTGGTAGAATTGTATCGAACATCGACGCTGATGTTAATCGGAGCATCTTCTGGCAGACCACGAAGAGTGTTAGTCTCCTTAGATCTCTGTCTTCTCATGCGCAAGTCATCCATCGTTGCTTGTGCAGTGAGAGCTGCGACCTTGTTCGCTGTTCTCTGCAATCCAGTGTGACTGGGAGGTGGCGTGTCCATTGCTGTGAGAATGTGACGGAACTTTGTGGTTGCTGTTGTCGAATCCTGCAGACCGATGTGAAGTGCAACATTCATTGTTGCAGCCCGCTGACCACAACGTCCAGTTTCTATCTCACTGTACAATTTGTACATGCGTGAGTGATACTCACAGTTCAAACATTTCAATGACTCCTTCCAACAGAGGCCAACCTGTTGTTCGCGGTATACTTGAAAGTGTGGCGAAGTGCACATCTTCTGCTCAGCATGCTCAGTGTAGCATTCATTCCACATCTGAGCATTCTTTCCAACATTCAGCAGACGCATTTCGGAGGACGGTCCTTGACTTTCATCTGGCTGGAGGTAGCTTTCTGTTAAAGGTAGTCTCCGGTTTGGCCGTGGCCGAAGGATTTTGCTGCTGCCAGATATTCCATCAGCATCGGGGACTGTCAAGAGGCCACCAGTCGTTTCTTGTACAACTCTTGAGAAGTCATCCATGTCTAGTCGTGGCATCCATACAGAACTCGGTCGTGTTTCAGTCGTTTCGGCATGTGTTGTTTTGAAATATGGGTGGCCTTGCTGGAAGCCACGCCGATGTTTACACATTCTTCCAACAGCTGATGTGTTCCTATTACTAAGCTTACTCGTCTCATTATTTGCAGTCTCCTTCATTGTAACCATGCAGAATAATCCCGGCAGAATTACAATTGGCAGAGACAAACCGTGATTTTAGATTACAGACTTCCAGTGAGTCTGAAAGTCCAAATCACAGTGACCGAACACTGGTGTGATAAGGGGGGTGGGGAGGGGCTTGAAGCAGTGAATCCTCTGTTTGAAAATCTATACCCAAAATGGACCAATCACAGTACAGCAGGGTGACCAATCCTCATTTGTTTACTTGCCAATTAAAAGAAACTCCTAATGACACCTGGCTGACAGGGAATCACCCAATAGGCCCATCTCACAGCAGGCCCCGCCTACTGACTGGATCACTGCTCACAGGCAAGTGCCACAGTGTATCGAATGTCTACTAATTGCATTGTGTAATTCTTTAGAATTGAACTAATTAAGATGTCTGGCCTTTGAAGAATGCACATTTTAAGGTCATGTATCATGTATATTTACAGTCTTTTAATAGGGACAAGGGAAAACAATCAATATAACTCTAACTGCAAAATGACAACAGCCTGTATGTGATATTTTACAAAAAAACATACTGGGCTATCTGAAAAATTGGGTAATGTGTTCATATATGGCACACAAGAAAGTTTGTGTAGTGTGTAGATGTGAGAGATTAGGCATTTTGAAACTGCCGCCTCTCACTGTTGTGGCGCTCGGAAATTTTGTTTAAATGTGTCTAAAAATAAAATGTGTGGATGAAATCTAAAAAAAATTACTGCGCAGTGTTTCATATAGGAGTGCCTGTCAAATATGTTAATTTCAGATTTTTTCTCCAAAATCACCATGTCTATTTGGGCTCATGACACAGTTAGACTTCTGTTTGGTTACCGATGACACATAGTCCCATATATTTTATTTGATTTTTAAATTCATGTGTGACAAGTGCATTTGAGCAGTCTGATTTCCAGGGGTGATTGATGGAACGCTGATTCATAGTGAAATGGTGAATTTTTAGCGATTTTAGTTAAGCGAGGTATGGCAGTGATTTGGTTGTTACCCTTTTTTCCGCATTTTTAAAAGTGACGGGTGTCTATATGCGGACTTTAGAAGAACAAAAATTGGTTTGAAATAAAAATGTATGTTTTAAACAAAAGGTTTTTTAAAAATCCCGGTTTTTTTTTAAAAATCCTACAAAACCTAACTGGGGGCCTGGGAAAGTTAATGTTAGGGCCCCCTAATAAGTAGAACAAAAATTTTTATTGGCGTGCTATGGAGGTGAATTTATGAAAAATACCATGTAATTTGGGTGTGCATGTCAACCAACAATGAATGTGTGATATGGACTGCGGCTACAACAGGTGAGAAAGTGAAATACGGTGTGGTGAAAGTCAGGTTTAGATGTGGAAACCGACGAACCGTAAAAGCACACAGGTTGAGCTACATGCTGTATCGTAGGCAAACATTGATGACAGCACACCTAGATGCATCTCATTTGTGTCACAATAGTCTCTGTGTCAATGCTGAACATGTCAGCCTGGAAGCACATTCTGTCAACGTTCAGAGAAATTCATGTAAGAAAACCGGCAAGTGTAGCGGACATGGTATTTACCCACTTTTACTTTTTTTTTTCCCGGGAGTGCATGTGCAGAATGAACTGTTCCGAAATGTTGTCATCAATGTTGGCTGGTAACTGGACACTGCTCAGTGTCACACGTGCTACGGCCATGCCGAGCAACACGTGTGATGATCGTATCGTGTCAATAGAGCGTGGTGGCGTGGAGCTAGTGTTCTCATGGTGGTCGCATGTATGTCAGGCAGCAGGCAGGTGATCGATGGTGTACGTAGATTGTGTTCGCATTGCTCAGACAGGCAAAGTTGCAGCTCAAGCAGACGCTATGGAATAATACAATGTCATATTGTTAGATTACTGTGTTGTACTTCTGCTTGCATAGGGGTGGTCGGCTGATTTTCGTGATCTTAATGAATATGAGTGTTCAGTGTCATTGCTATGTGGGGGGGGTTATTTTTCCCCGACTGGGCTGGTTTTTTTTCCGGCTGGGTTTTTTCCGATTTTTTTTTTAAAAGCTGGCCGGCCTCTGTGTCGGCGCACAGCCGGCTGCCTGGCATATTCTCGTTGGTAGACAACATCTTGCTGAATACGTTTAGCTGCGCGAGCAACTTTTCCACCCTTCGTAATGGGACACTGCACATTTTCTAGCTTCCGCAGCATCGATTCACCAGCACCATAATTTAGGCGATCTATGACGGAACACACACGCCCCAGTGCATTTCGACTGAACTTAATGTTCTTGGGTAGTGATGCAGAAAAGGCTCTGTTTGCAGATTCGTTTGGATTTGTTGTAAGTCTGCGGCGTGTCATTTGAAGTGGTTTGAAGACGCATTTCTATCAGTCCTTGAAGTGTGCTTCGATCACAGTCTTCTGTTTTCGTTGAGACCGCAGGCCTTCAAAGCGGTGAGGTGTTACCAAATTCCTTCTACCACCCCGGCAGACAATCGCATGCTGCGACAGTTGGCACACAACCTGAATAGCAGTCGTGTAGTTTGAATACATCGGGCATGCTCTCCATGGCTTTTCATTGTCATAAAGCATGTGGACATGGTGTAGACACAGTTTCGTCACATCATGAAGGCATCGTTCTCCCCTATGATGTTTCCCGGAGAGAATGCTGCTAGACGAACAGAAAACAGAAGACTGTTTGCAGAGGATGTGAAGACAAGGTGTCAGATGGTCTACACCAGTGTCCACATGCTTTATGACAGCGATGAAAGAGCCATAGCGAGACGCATGCCCGATGTCATTCAAACTACACTTGACTGCTATTCAGGTTCGTGTGCCAACTGTCGCAGACATGCGATTGTCTGCCGGGGTGGTAGAAGGAATTGGTGGAACACCTCACCGCATTTGAAGGCCTGCGGTCTCACACGAGTAAACATGACAGACTGTGATCGAAGCACACTTCAAGGACTGATAGAAATGCGTCTTGGCAATATCGCACTTCAAATGACACGCCGCAGACTTACAACAAATCCAAACGAATCTGCAAACAGAGCCTTTTCTGCATCACTACCCAAGAACATTAAGTTCAGTCGAAATGCACTGGGGCGTGTGTGTTCCGTCATAGATCGCCTAAATTATGGTGCTGGTGAATCGATGCTGCGGAAGCTAGAAAATGTGCAGTGTCCCATTACGAAGGGTGGAAAAGTTGCTCGCGCAGCTAAACGTATTCAGCAAGATGTTGTCTACCAACGAGAATATGCCAGGCAGCCGGCTGTGCGCCGACACAGACGAGCTACAAAGGCACAGCGGATGAAAGACTACTTCGAGGCAAAACAACAGAGATCTGTACTTGACGTTTACAGAAAGCGCCAGCTTGATCGGAAACCAGCCAGTCAGACAATAACAGCAGCAAGACCAGTAACAAGTGTGAGAAGGAGACGTCGACGTCCATCCCCACATAGCAATGACACTGAACACTCATATTCATTAAGATCACGAAAATCAGCCGACCACCCCTATGCAAGCAGAGAGTAGGCAGACACACCCACAACGTTACACAGCACAGCATACATAGATAGAAATGAGCACACACAGTAATCTAACAATATGACATTGTATTATTCCATAGCGTCTGCTTGAGCTGCAACTTTGCCTGTCTGAGCAATGCGAACACAATCTACGTACACCATCGATCACCTGCCTGCTGCCTGACATACATGCGACCACCATGAGAACACTAGCTCCACGCCACCACGCTCTATTGACACGATACGATCATCACACGTGTTGCTCGGCATGGCCGTAGCACGTGTGACACTGAGCAGTGTCCAGTTACCAGCCAACATTGATGACAACATTTCGGAACAGTTCATTCTGCACATGCACTCCCGAAAAAAGTAAGTTAATTCTTACCACGTTTCAGTTGTAGCCGTACGTAGCCGTAGATGTAAGAGGCATGCTGGATAAATACCATGTCCGCTACACTTGCCGGTTTTCTTACATGAATTTCTCTGAACGTTGACAGAATGTGCTTCCAGGCTGACATGTTCAGCATTGACACAGAGACTATTGTGACACAAATGAGATGCATCTAGGTGTGCTGTCATCAATGTTTGCCTACGATACAGCATGTAGCTCAACCTGTGTGCTTTTACGGTTCGTCGGTTTCCACATCTAAACCTGACTTTCACCACACCGTATTTCACTTTCTCACCTGTTGTAGCCGCAGTCCATATCACACATTCATTGTTGGTTGACATGCACACCTTGTCACTAATTACACTGGAATATTTTTCATAGAATTCATCCTCCATCACGTCACGCCAACTAAAAGTGTTTCTGTTGCTAGGGCTCTATTAGGGCTCATGACACAGTTAACTTTCCCATTGGCCACCATGTTAGCGTTTTGTAGGATTATAAGGAAACCAGACGCAGGAAAATTCTAAAAATTATTGCCTGTTGTTATCATCATCTCAGTGACATGCTGGTCAAGTGTAGTCAAATTCCAATATTTCGTTCTCTCGTAAAGTGCCGCTTATTATACACCCGTCGTCACCATTTCAATGAATGCAGCAGTTACAATCAGCAGTGTAATCAACTGCCAAATGCACTTTGTCCAGGTGACATGTTAAAAAATCATAAAAAAATTATGGCAACTAGTTCATCAATCAACGGAAGTCAACTGTTCAAGCACTAATGACAGGGTGATTTTGAAAAAAATCAAATAAAATTTGACTAGGCACTCGTAACAAACATGGAGTAATTTTTAGATTCATCACACATTTTATTTTTGAGACACATTAAACAATGCACCTATTTCACGGCCCCTAATGAGCGGCGGCAGTTTCAAAATGCTAATCTCTCACATCTACACACTACACAAACTTTCTTTGTGCCATATATGAACAATTACCCAATTTTTCAGATAGCCCAGTATGTTTTTTTGTAAAATATCACATACAGCTGTTGTCATTTTGCAGTTAGAGTTATATTGATTGTTTTCCCTTGTCCCTATTAAAAGACTGTAAATATACATGATACATGACCTTAAAATGTGCATTCTTCAAAGGCCAGACATCTTAATTAGTTCAATTCTAAAGAATTACACAATGCAATTAGTAGACATTCGATACACTGTGGCACTTGCCTGTGAGCAGTGATCCAGTCAGTAGGCGGGGCCTGCTGTGAGATGGGCCTATTGGGTGATTCCTTGAAGTTGCACAGCCAAGGTGTCATTAGGAGTTAATCTTCGGGTCTTTGCATGTTTCTAATTGGCTGAAGTAAACAAAAAATGAGAGATTGGTCACCCTGCTGTACTGTGATTGGTCTATTTTGGGTATAGATTTTCAAACAGAGGATTCACTGCTTCAAGCCCCTCCCCACCCCCCTTATCACACCAGTGTTCGGTCACTGTGATTTGGACTTTCAGACTCACTGGAAGTCTGTAATCTAAAATCACGGTTTGTCTCTGCCAATTGTAATTCTGCCGGGATTATTCTGCATGATTACAATGAAGGAGACTGCAAATAATGAGACGAGTAAGCTTAGTAATAGGAACACATCAGCTGTTGGAAGAATGTGTAAACATCGGCGTGGCTTCCAGCAAGGCCACCCATATTTCAAAACAACACATGCCGAAACGACTGAAACACGACCGAGTTCTGTATGGATGCCACGACTAGACATGGATGACTTCTCAAGAGTTGTACAAGAAACGACTGGTGGCCTCTTGACAGTCCCCGATGCTGATGGAATATCTGGCAGCAGCAAAATCCTTCGGCCACGGCCAAACCGGAGACTACCTTTAACAGAAAGCTACCTCCAGCCAGATGAAAGTCAAGGACCGTCCTCCGAAATGCGTCTGCTGAATGTTGGAAAGAATGCTCAGATGTGGAATGAATGCTACACTGAGCATGCTGAGCAGAAGATGTGCACTTCGCCACACTTTCAAGTATACCGCGAACAACAGGTTGGCCTCTGTTGGAAGGAGTCTTGAAATGTTTGAACTGGAGTATCACTCACGCATGTACAAATTGTACAGTGAGATAGAAACTGGACGTTGTGGTCAGCGGGCTGCAACAACGAATGTTGCACTTCACATCGGTCTGCAGGATTCGACAACAGCAACCACAAAGTTCCGTCACATTCTCACAGCAATGGATACGCCACCTCCCAGTCACACTGGATTGCAGAGAACAGCGAACAAGGTCGCAGCTCTCACTGCACAAGCAACGATGGATGACTTGCGCATGAGAAGACAGAGATCTAAGGAGACTAACACTCTTCGTGGTCTGCCAGAAGATGCTCCGATTAACATCAGCGTCGATGTTCGATACAATTCTACCAACCTCAAAAACAGCTACAGTTGTGGTGGCCAGAATGCTTCACAGGCTCTCGGGACTGCATTCAGCTGGCAAACTGATCAACGGGAAATCATAGCTTTCCAACTGGACAATAAACTCTGCAAATTAGGATCTTCACTTCGAAGTAAAGGGTTAAATGTCACCTGCCCTGGACATGTTGGATGTACAGCCAATGTGCTAGCAACGGAGCCACTGTCTGAGTACAGGATTGGGAAACACATTGGTGACAGCCTAGCACAAGATAATGTCGCAGTCAAGTATGTCGCTACGGATGGAGATGCGTTGGCTTCACGTGGCATACAAGACGCCATGCCAGCTGGCATGGAGACACAGAGGCAATCCGATACAACACATCTGTCTCAGACACAGTTTCGTCACATCATGAAGGCATCGTTCTCCCCTATGATGTTTCCCGGAGAGAATGCTGCTAGACGAACAGAAAACAGAAGACTGTTTGCAGAGGATGTGAAGACAAGGTGTCAGATGGTCTACACCAGTGTCCACATGCTTTATGACAGCGATGAAAGAGCCATAGCGAGACGCATGCCCGATGTCATTCAAACTACACTTGACTGCTATTCAGGTTCGTGTGCCAACTGTCGCAGACATGCGATTGTCTGCCGGGGTGGTAGAAGGAATTGGTGGAACACCTCACCGCATTTGAAGGCCTGCGGTCTCACACGAGTAAACATGACAGACTGTGATCGAAGCACACTTCAAGGACTGATAGAAATGCGTCTTGGCAATATCGCACTTCAAATGACACGCCGCAGACTTACAACAAATCCAAACGAATCTGCAAACAGAGCCTTTTCTGCATCACTACCCAAGAACATTAAGTTCAGTCGAAATGCACTGGGGCGTGTGTGTTCCGTCATAGATCGCCTAAATTATGGTGCTGGTGAATCGATGCTGCGGAAGCTAGAAAATGTGCAGTGTCCCATTACGAAGGGTGGAAAAGTTGCTCGCGCAGCTAAACGTATTCAGCAAGATGTTGTCTACCAACGAGAATATGCCAGGCAGCCGGCTGTGCGCCGACACAGACGAGCTACAAAGGCACAGCGGATGAAAGACTACTTCGAGGCAAAACAACAGAGATCTGTACTTGACGTTTACAGAAAGCGCCAGCTTGATCGGAAACCAGCCAGTCAGACAATAACAGCAGCAAGACCAGTAACAAGTGTGAGAAGGAGACGTCGACGTCCATCCCCACATAGCAATGACACTGAACACTCATATTCATTAAGATCACGAAAATCAGCCGACCACCCCTATGCAAGCAGAAGTAGCAGACCACCCACACGTTACACAGACAGTGTACATAGATAGAAATGAGCACACACAGTAATCTAACAATATGACATTGTATTATTCCATAGCGTCTGCTTGAGCTGCAACTTGCCTGTCTGACAATGCGAACACAATCTAGAACCATCGTCACCTGCCTCCCGACATACATGCGACCACCATAAACACTAGCTCCACGCCACCACCTCTATTGACACGTACGATCATCACACGTTTGCTCGGCATGGCCGTAGCACGTGTGACACTGAGCAGTGTCCAGTTACCAGCCAACATTGATGACAACATTTCGGAACAGTTCATTCTGCACATGCACTCCCGAAAAAAGTAAGTTAATTCTTACCACGTTTCAGTTGTAGCCGTACGTAGCCGTAGATGTAAGAGGCATGCTGGATAAATACCATGTCCGCTACACTTGCCGGTTTTCTTACATGAATTTCTCTGAACGTTGACAGAATGTGCTTCCAGGCTGACATGTTCAGCATTGACACAGAGACTATTGTGACACAAATGAGATGCATCTAGGTGTGCTGTCATCAATGTTTGCCTACGATACAGCATGTAGCTCAACCTGTGTGCTTTTACGGTTCGTCGGTTTCCACATCTAAACCTGACTTTCACCACACCGTATTTCACTTTCTCACCTGTTGTAGCCGCAGTCCATATCACACATTCATTGTTGGTTGACATGCACACCTTGTCACTAATTACACTGGAATATTTTTCATAGAATTCATCCTCCATCACGTCACGCCAACTAAAAGTGTTTCTGTTGCTAGGGCTCTTTTTAAAAGAACCCCCTTTGGTGATTTTGAGGGAAAAAAACGAAA
>JAODUO010004975.1:0-10649 GCA_025642075.2 Ridgeia piscesae
ACTATAAGTCTGCAACGTATCACGCATGTCATGGGCATGGACGGTCTCAAGTCATGACATATGATATACATCATGTCATGTGCTCGATTGGTGACTCCACCTGGCCCAATTTGCAGTGTTTTGCTAGTATTTCGTTGATTTAGACTCTACACAGTGTATAATATCTAGTGTTTTATTAATATATGATCGTGCGAATGTATAATCTTATCACAATAGGTGCAACATTGGCAGGTTAGGCATATCTTTTTGAAAATTAATATTGGTTTCATTAGCTCACGCTTATATAATTGATATCCGGAAGGTGGCGCCACTAATATATGCAAGTTCCCACCACTGTATAGGGTATGGAGAGGCAATGATCTACGTGGGCTAAGATGCCCCTTGTGTTTCAGTTACAGTTTTTGTTCTCTCTCTGGTGGATATAGACTACCCTGCCACTAAATCTAAGTGACTACTCTGGCTGAAAGTCTTAAACTGACGGACTACACGTTTAAAACACAAATGCATTTCATGTTTTCTTGAATGTTTCATGCACCATTCATGCGTTTCTAATGATTTAACGTTTGTGACGTTTTAAAAAAAAACTTAGCGCGGGAATTTTCATGTATCTCGATCATACATCGTTCACACAACCAGCCTCCACACATGCCCATGCATGACGAAACGTACATTTCTGCGCTAGTATTATGTTATCATTTTCTTATGGGAAATATGATAATAGTAAAACTTTTATAGTACTTAGATGTCCTCGAAAACCCAAGCATAAAGAATCGACATACAAAACCATTAAAGGGAGTGGGCCCCTGTTTCCAAATTTATTTTTATTGTGCAGTTATGTTATACAGTATAATAGAACCTAAACTTCAAAAGGTTACTGGTCCGTTCGCGAATTTATTAGTCCATATTCTAATTGTTTTACTAGTGGTATAATGCGAGAACCCAATGGCCTGTCGAACAGTACGCGTGTGACCGAGTGTGCGTCGTCACACTTGTTTTCGAACTGTTCATCAACACTGGTTTTCACTTTAAACAGTAAATGTATGCAGTATTTGTTGTAGTTCGTATCATAGTATTTATACGCATATATGAATGTTTCGTCAGCGAAGTAAACATATACCTAACTGACCTAAATATTCTGTGGTTGCCAAAAATCGCGTGATTGCTAGCTACATGCTTTTATAGCCCAGAAAGGGTGAGTAATCTCGCATATTGATGCAAGAGGTGATGAAAAGCGTTATTCTCAATTATTATGTTCATTTTATTCAGTTTACCTGCCAAATCCCGTTAGCGTTTCGCGCATACTGTGTGGAGTTGACGGGATAACTTCGGTTCTCGACTGTTTGACACCTACTCTGTTAATTGTGGGACTTTTGCGCGGCAGATCAGTTAAATATAATTTATGAATTGACTAAAACCCAAACTGTAGCTGTCAGCAACTTGTGACTACAAGTGTTTATTCTAAAACTAACCCCACACACCCACCCTCCTTCGTGCCTCGTGTATTGTGTTGTTAGGAATAAAATGCATGAACAATTGTGTCTTTGTAGACTTTAAAATGGCAAATATTTCGCATGCCACGACTAACAATAAATTTCGTCGTTCCAGTATTAGCAGTATTCAAAGTCAAGATTACTGCAATCTGCAAACAATTTGGAAATCATAACTAGTCTGCAGTATTGTTCCCACTTCTATAAGCGCTTTCGTGCGCCATAACCAAGAGAAAAACCTTCCCGATCATGTCTGAAGTTACGTGTTCCCGAATCAACCATATTGTTAAATTCGTCTCTTTACAATACCAGAGCAAATGTATTGGGCGAGAAGAAACTTAAACGGGGAAGGCGATATCAAATGGGGAATCCTTTACGAGGGAATTACAACAGAAATCAGATCGTTATGACAGACAAAACATCAGCATAGAGGGGGAAGACTAGCCGTGTGTCACACGCGTACGCATTCACGCACACACGCACGCACGCACGCACGCACGCACAATATACAATGCAAATAGCAATCATTTGAATGATGGCAACAAAACATTTAATCCAAATAATATATTTATGTCGTGCCAAAGGGTTGCTAAGTAATATATACAATATATACAATATAAATATGGTAAATACTGGCAAAAGATATACATCATGCATACACAATTTAACTATACAAACGTTTCAATTCTGCACAATAATCACCGGTTTAAATTGATGTATTTTTGGTTAGAACTATTTCACTTGTTCAAAACCATTGTCGACGAGTATAATGTTCAGACACTTCTGTCCTTTTTTTTTATTATATATATATATATATATATATATATATATATATATATATATATATAAAATACATACATACATACATACATACATAAAATTTTTCATGTTCTGAGCAACTTTATAGATTTCCGTTTGCATGTAGGTAAACTATTTCTTGATGTGACGATACAGCCACCATTCCTGACTATACTGTTAACATTAAACAATAAATTAATAGTTTGGTAAATATTTCAAAATGAACCATGAAAAATCTCATATATCGAACATAACGGGAGTAAATTATCATTAAATTATAAGTATATTTCCTAGCGTTAATGTACTCAGTTACAGTTATTCGTGTAGTAAAAATATTCTAATTCATTACTATGTCGTGACGACAAATATCCAACATGAAAACGACATGACGTCACCCATCAGTATGACGTCACCCATCAGTATGTTCTGTTGTGGGTTTTGTATGGATCTCGTCAGATACTTGTTATACTCTTCTTTTATGTCACGCCATGCGATACATACACTTTCAATTATACTAAACATATCGATCGCATAAGAACACACATTTGCATAATTATCCTTGCTTAGAATCAACAGACAGTACGCAACATCTACGTTCACGGTATGAATTGACACTTCAGGCAGCTTGGATTCTTGCTCACTCCCATACGTGTAGTTGTGAAACTATAACAATCTATCGACATATGCATTATTAATATTTTTATGTATCCAAATTGCCAAATATTTAACGTGATAATTCGAATGTGGTGCTTAGATCGTCACAATGGCGTCGCCGCACGTTTGCAATGGCGTCGCTATACGTACTAAGTAATAAAAACAAAATTGGATCCAACGTTGTCCGTAGAAAACTGTATCTTTAACAAGAAAAGCTAACACGTTTCTTGTTTGCTTATGTAAAATATAATAGACATATCCGCGAGTGTGGTTTATCAGCGTGTCATTCATTCAGATATGTCAGACCTCCCTAATCTCACGGTATACCGCTTTAGAGGAAACTCTACAGTCAAACCACGATGAAAGGTTAACATAATTAGGTTGCTCATACACTTCATTCAGATACACGGTCAAAGGAACATTTCACGTAGAAAATAAATGCCCCTTCCCCGCCTTCTCCGTCTTTGTATCACTACGACGTTCCTGGCGCCACATCAACATCTACGGTACTCGCGCCATCAACAGCGTTAACAACACCGGGTTCTGTGCAATGACTAAGAACCAAAGCTAACAATGTTTAAAGAAGATGGTCCTATCCGGTTGGTAGGTTAATAGGATTTGAACGAAAATGCCGAAAACCAATAGAAGCAAGGCATTGCTGGTTCTATTGACAATCAGAAGCGCTGAGGCGATGGTCGAACACTGAGGACAAGTGACACCGGAACACAGATTATGTCAGAACGATTGCTGAAACATGAGCATAACCACGTATAGTATAGCTATACACTATCGGCCATGTGTTACATTCGCACCTGGAATTCCCGCGTTGGCAACAAGGGAAGGGAAGTGGGTGAACGATACACCACCCATTTCGAAAGCCTATTTTATACATGGCGGGTGTTTCAAGCACGCGTGCATCAGCGCGCACTATGTTATATTACAGTGGCTAAAACTCACATTTTGTCAGTGACATGTCCAAACGCATGCGCGCCATTTAATGTACTATCACGACTGCGCCCTCGAACGACACTTCACTTCCGGCCGACCCCATTCCTAATGACGTAGACGGCGCTATGACGTCGAGGTATCCGCCTTGGTACAGATAAACGTTGGCGACTGCGACGATGTTTGTAGAGACGAGAGCGATGGCGGCGAAACAGAAGCTCCAGCTGTATGAGTATTGGAAGGCAGGCATGTTGTCTATGGGCGGCTTCCGGTAGCCGACTTCATCGCTGACGGCCCGCACGTAGAGCACCAGACCCAGCGTCAACAACAGACCTGGAACAACCAACGACAGCGTCAGTAAGGGTAGGTCTCCGTATAGCAATCCTACATCTGTACGTGTCGTCATTGTGACGATCACAGCTGATTGTAGTAGTATTCAGTATATATTTGACACATCAAATGCCTGTTATTATCATAGTATTATTATTAGTAGTAATAGCAGTGGTAGTGGTAGTTGTAGTAGTAGTAGTAGTAGTAGTAGTAGTAGTAGTAGTAGTAGTAGTAGTAGTAGTAGTAGTAGTAGTAGTAGTAGTAGTAATAGTAGTAATAGGGATATTTGATTCACAACAGGATGTCGTAAAACACAAGACGCCGCATTCTTCTCTCACAAACACAAACACAAACACAAACACAAACACAAACACAAACACACACACACACACACACACACACACACACACACACACACACACACACACACACACACACACACACACACACACACACACACACACACACACCACGCTTCACACAGTTTTTTCTTTGCGATGTTGAGCCACATTGCTAGGCATGGGCGTTATGTCCATTGGCCTATAAAATTATACATGAGAAAACGCAATCTTTGCATGCCGATCGTACGCGCGACGTGATTGAAATGATAATCATGACGGCATATAGTCGTCTATACGTAACAATAGGCAAAGCAATATGGCGGCCGTGCTTCACGTCAAATATACCTTTTAGCATTACGCTTCCTGTTCATGTGCCCTCCAGAGCAGTGGTTATGCCCCAAACATTGCATTACGCCCAGTGCTACTTTATGACTAGAGCTTTGAAAAATTAAACACTTAGTGGAGCGTTTATCAACACGATGATAAGCCGGAAATTCCGCGTGAACGGTAATAAGCATGTACCCCCATTATTATTTTTGTTATTCTGAACATTCGTTAATCCGTACATAGATCTACACTTGGAATTTAGTATTTCCATATTAACGCGGTTTAGTGGTTGGGTAACTTGGAGCAGAACGCCCCATGGAAGTAACACGGATCACCCGTTATATCCCGCAAACCGGCAAACCTTGCAAGCGAATTAACGTCATAATAAACCCCCAAAAATTTAAAAAATTTTGGGGGTACCCTGCTTATTAAACCCCGTTTTTAGCGGAATTTCCGGGCTTAATTTTTAATTTCCCCCGGGTTTTAAAAAAAACGGGTTAAATTTTAAGTGTTTAAATTTTTTTCAAAAGCCTTTTAAGGGGCAAATAAAAAGTTAGGGACTTTTTTGGGCGTAAATGCAAAATGGGTTTGGGGCATAACCAACCTGCTTCCTTGGGAGGGCACAATTTTAAACAAAAGGGGAAGGCGTTTTTAATTGCTTTAAAAGGTAATTTAAAAGTTTAAAGCACGGCCGCCATAAAATTGCTTTCCCCCATTGTTTTACCCTTTATTAAAAACGACCCCCCAAAAATGCCGTATTATTAAACATTTCCAAAACCGTCGCCGTTTCCCAAAAGGCATGCAAAATTTGGGGTTTTCTCCCTGGGATAAAAATTTTAAAAAGGAAATGGACTAACGCCCCTGGGTTTTTCAAAGTGGCCAAACCCTTTTCCAAAGAAAAAAACTTTTTCCCTGTTTGGGGAAGCCGGGTTTTCCCCTGGGGGGTTGGGGGTGGTTGGGGTGTTTTGTGTGGGGGGTTTTTTTTTGTTGGTTTTGTTTTTGTTTTTTTTGTTTTTGTTGGTTGGGTTTTTTTTGGTTGTTTTGTTTTTTGTTTTGTGTTGGTTTGTTTTTTTTTGTTTTGTTTGTTGGTTTTTTGTTTGGGTGTTTGGAGAAAAGAATGGGCGTTTTTTTTTTTAAAATTTTTTTAATAAAATAAAAATTTTTTATAATATTATATTTTTTTTTTTTTCCCTTTTTTCACTCCTTTAACTAAAATTCTTTTTTTTACTACTACTACTACTACTACTACTACTACTACTACTACTACTAAAATACAAATACCACTACCACTGCTATTACTACTAATAATAATACTATGATAATAACAGGCATTTGATGTGTCAAATATATACTGAATACTACTACAATCAGCTGTGATCGTCACAATGACGACACGTACAGATGTAGGATTGCTATACGGAGACCTACCCTTACTGACGCTGTCGTTGGTTGTTCCAGGTCTGTTGTTGACGCTGGGTCTGGTGCTCTACGTGCGGGCCGTCAGCGATGAAGTCGGCTACCGGAAGCCGCCCATAGACAACATGCCTGCCTTCCAATACTCATACAGCTGGAGCTTCTGTTTCGCCGCCATCGCTCTCGTCTCTACAAACATCGTCGCAGTCGCCAACGTTTATCTGTACCAAGGCGGATACCTCGACGTCATAGCGCCGTCTACGTCATTAGGAATGGGGTCGGCCGGAAGTGAAGTGTCGTTCGAGGGCGCAGTCGTGATAGTACATTAAATGGCGCGCATGCGTTTGGACATGTCACTGACAAAATGTGAGTTTTAGCCACTGTAATATAACATAGTGCGCGCTGATGCACGCGTGCTTGAAACACCCGCCATGTATAAAATAGGCTTTCGAAATGGGTGGTGTATCGTTCACCCACTTCCCTTCCCTTGTTGCCAACGCGGGAATTCCAGGTGCGAATGTAACACATGGCCGATAGTGTATAGCTATACTATACGTGGTTATGCTCATGTTTCAGCAATCGTTCTGACATAATCTGTGTTCCGGTGTCACTTGTCCTCAGTGTTCGACCATCGCCTCAGCGCTTCTGATTGTCAATAGAACCAGCAATGCCTTGCTTCTATTGGTTTTCGGCATTTTCGTTCAAATCCTATTAACCTACCAACCGGATAGGACCATCTTCTTTAAACATTGTTAGCTTTGGTTCTTAGTCATTGCACAGAACCCGGTGTTGTTAACGCTGTTGATGGCGCGAGTACCGTAGATGTTGATGTGGCGCCAGGAACGTCGTAGTGATACAAAGACGGAGAAGGCGGGGAAGGGGCATTTATTTTCTACGTGAAATGTTCCTTTGACCGTGTATCTGAATGAAGTGTATGAGCAACCTAATTATGTTAACCTTTCATCGTGGTTTGACTGTAGAGTTTCCTCTAAAGCGGTATACCGTGAGATTAGGGAGGTCTGACATATCTGAATGAATGACACGCTGATAAACCACACTCGCGGATATGTCTATTATATTTTACATAAGCAAACAAGAAACGTGTTAGCTTTTCTTGTTAAAGATACAGTTTTCTACGGACAACGTTGGATCCAATTTTGTTTTTATTACTTAGTACGTATAGCGACGCCATTGCAAACGTGCGGCGACGCCATTGTGACGATCTAAGCACCACATTCGAATTATCACGTTAAATATTTGGCAATTTGGATACATAAAAATATTAATAATGCATATGTCGATAGATTGTTATAGTTTCACAACTACACGTATGGGAGTGAGCAAGAATCCAAGCTGCCTGAAGTGTCAATTCATACCGTGAACGTAGATGTTGCGTACTGTCTGTTGATTCTAAGCAAGGATAATTATGCAAATGTGTGTTCTTATGCGATCGATATGTTTAGTATAATTGAAAGTGTATGTATCGCATGGCGTGACATAAAAGAAGAGTATAACAAGTATCTGACGAGATCCATACAAAACCCACAACAGAACATACTGATGGGTGACGTCAAACTGATGGGTGATGTCATGTCGTTTTCATGTTGGATATTTGTCGTCACGACATAGTAATGAATTAGAATATTTTTACTACACGAATAACTGTAACTGAGTACATTAACGCTAGGAAATATACTTATAATTTAATGATAATTTACTCCCGTTATGTTCGATATATGAGATTTTTCATGGTTCATTTTGAAATATTTACCAAACTATTAATTTATTGTTTAATTTAAATTTCAAATGGTCATGAACAAAAAATATTTATTGGGAAATCTTAAATTGCCAGAAAGAAAATTTTATGTTTATTATGTATTATATATATATATATATATATATATATATATATATATATATATATATATAATAAAAAAAAAAAAAAAAAAAAAAAGGACAGAAGTGTCTGAACATTATACTCGTCGACAATGGTTTTGAACAAGTGAAATAGTTCTAACAAAAAATACATCAATTTAAACCGGTGATTATTGTGCAGAATTGAAACGTTTGTATAGTTAAATTGTGTATGCATGATGTATATCTTTTGCCAGTATTTACCATATTTATATTGTATATATTGTATATATTACTTAGCAACCCTTTGGCACGACATAAATATATTATTTGGATTAAATGTTTTGTTGCCATCATTCAAATGATTGCTATTTGCATTGTATATTGTGCGTGCGTGCGTGCGTGTGTGCGTGCATGCGTACGCGTGTGACACACGGCTAGTCTTCCCCCTCTATGCTGATGTTTTGTCTGTCATAACGATCTGATTTCTGTTGTAATTCCCTCGTAAAGGATTCCCCATTTGATATCGCCTTCCCCGTTTAAGTTTCTTCTCGCCCAATACATTTGCTCTGGTATTGTAAAGAGACGAATTTAACAATATGGTTGATTCGGGAACACGTAACTTCAGACATGATCGGGAAGGTTTTTCTCTTGGTTATGGCGCACGAAAGCGCTTATAGAAGTGGGAACAATACTGCAGACTAGTTATGATTTCCAAATTGTTTGCAGATTGCAGTAATCTTGACTTTGAATACTCCGCTAATACTGGAACGACGAAATTTATTGTTAGTCGTGGCATGCGAAATATTTGCCATTTTAAAGTCTACAAAGACACAATTGTTCATGCATTTTATTCCTAACAACACAATACACGAGGCACGAAGGAGGGTGGGTGTGTGGGGTTAGTTTTAGAATAAACACTTGTAGTCACAAGTTGCTGACAGCTACAGTTTGGGTTTTAGTCAATTCATAAATTATATTTAACTGATCTGCCGCGCAAAAGTCCCACAATTAACAGAGTAGGTGTCAAACAGTCGAGAACCGAAGTTATCCCGTCAACTCCACACAGTATGCGCGAAACGCTAACGGGATTTGGCAGGTAAACTGAATAAAATGAACATAATAATTGAGAATAACGCTTTTCATCACCTCTTGCATCAATATCGAGATTACTCACCCTTTCTGGGCTATAAAAGCATGTAGCTAGCAATCACGCGATTTTTGGCAACCACAGAATATTTAGGTCAGTTAGGTATATGTTTACTTCGCTGACGAAACATTCATATATGCGTATAAATACTATGATACGAACTACAACAAATACTGCATACATTTACTGTTTAAAGTGAAAACCAGTGTTGATGAACAGTTCGAAAACAAGTGTGACGACGCACACTCGGTCACACGCGTACTGTTCGACAGGCCATTGGGTTCTCGCATTATACCACTAGTAAAACAATTAGAATATGGACTAATAAATTCGCGAACGGACCAGTAACCTTTTGAAGTTTAGGTTCTATTATACTGTATAACATAACTGCACAATAAAAATAAATTTGGAAACAGGGGCCCACTCCCTTTAATGGTTTTGTATGTCGATTCTTTATGCTTGGGTTTTCGAGGACATCTAAGTACTATAAAAGTTTTACTATTATCATATTTCCCATAAGAAAATGATAACATAATACTAGCGCAGAAATGTACGTTTCGTCATGCATGGGCATGTGTGGAGGCTGGTTGTGTGAACGATGTATGATCGAGATACATGAAAATTCCCGCGCTAAGTTTTTTTTTAAAACGTCACAAACGTTAAATCATTAGAAACGCATGAATGGTGCATGAAACATTCAAGAAAACATGAAATGTTTTAAACGTGTAGTCCGTCAGTTTAAGACTTTCAGCCAGAGTAGTCACTTAGATTTAGTGGCAGGGTAGTCTATATCCACCAGAGAGAGAACAAAAACTGTAACTGAAACACAAGGGGCATCTTAGCCCACGTAGATCTTGCCTCTCCATACCCTATACAGTGGTGGGAACTTGCATATATTAGTGGCGCCACCTTCCGGATATCAATTATATAAGCGTGAGCTAATGAAACCAATATTAATTTTCAAAAAGATATGCCTAACCTGCCAATGTTGCACCTATTGTGATAAGATTATACATTCGCACGATCATATATTAATAAAACACTAGATATTATACACTGTGTAGAGTCTAAATCAACGAAATACTAGCAAAACACTGCAAATTGGGCCAGGTGGAGTCACCAATCGAGCACATGACATGATGTATATCATATGTCATGACTTGAGACCGTCCATGCCCATGACATGCGTGATACGTTGCAGACTTATAGTATTGTCTCATTATATTGAACGCATCAACTATATTGCACACTTCATTGACATGTATAATTATTATGACACATGCAAAAGACGAATGAAAAATGACGGATGTATACGATACAACATTTCTCCAACACGAATTTTATATGCCT
>JAODUO010004976.1:0-14224 GCA_025642075.2 Ridgeia piscesae
AATGGTCGAATTTTAAGGGGTGAAGCTACTACTGTGGGAATACAGAGGTTTCGGGTTTGCAGTGTTTGTTTCCGACTTGTCCCTAGATACTGCTGTGTTTGGGGTCGGGTCCGAGATAAGCAATTTCTTCGGAGCCCGGGGTCGCGGTGTAGGGGGCAGTGGTGACGGGGTCATTGACAAATCTGGGAAACGGCTTTCATGTTCGTTAGAGCTGAATGAAGGGGTAGTGCAGGACATAGAGCTAGCCTGTGTGATCACTGGGCTATTTGTATCTGCCAGAATCGGGGTATGCATGGTGAGGGGGTAGGGGTAGGGGGGTGGGGGGAGGAGGGACGTCGTCGGTGTAGATGTCCGTTTTCGGGGGGTCGGTGTGGGTTTAAAGATATGGGTTGATTGAATTCGAATTGGGACGATAGGTGGTGGTGTTTGGGGTGAATCTTGAGCTAGGGTTTGATGATCCCGAAAGGCGGAAAGGGATTTCCCATATTCGTTGTTCCCCTTGCCGTCGGTTCCCAAGCCCCAGTACTGGTCTCTAGAGTGGTCTATGAAACCCTTCCCCCCTGAATTATGTACCCTCTGTGTGAAGGCTGGCACATTATTAATTTTCCAGTGGAATATTTGCCATAGGATTCCATGGGCGTGCTTTTTCCAAGTGGGTAGGTTGATTGGGAATTTGCATGTTATGGAGTGAACTTCGTTTGCGGATTTAGCGGCGAAAATAGCATCTGCTTGGAGGCCTAAATCTAGGAAGATGGCTTGGGAGTAGGCCAGTGCATGCGTGCCAGATGCGAAGGTGGCATTTGAATCTGGTAGGCAGACTTCGCATTGATAGTCATTGCTGGCCGGATCTAGGTTGCTCGTAATGTTACTCAGAAAGGTCTCGCTATCCATGAATGGGATTGTCGCTGGTCCATGTCTGAACAGGATTTTGGTTGAACCGGGGATGTTGGCTGTGGAAGAAATGTTATGGGTATGCCGCGGGGCCGGATAAGATCCATTCTTTCCCCGGGTATACTCTTGTCTGGGCGATTTAGGGCGAGAGTGGTGGTTAGAGTTTAAGTTACTGATAATGTTTCCGAATGTTATCAGTGTGCTAGAATGCAGTTTATTTCCGAAGTTGCGTTTGCCCCATTGGAGGGCGGTTTGTCTCGCTGCAAGAAAGTTTTCTTTGCTGATAGAGGAATTGGCCAAAGTTTGGGTTATATTCTTTAAAGTTGTTTGATAGTGGCTTAACAGGACCCTGCCTATGTCAGTGGCCCATGCTAGGTTTGTGGCTTGGATTTGTCGTTTAATACTATTATCTGGTCGGGCGGGGCGAACAAATGCATTAAGGTGGTCCTTTTTTTCGCAAATGATTTAGGCAGATTGCCTACCGACTGCTCCTTAACAACCCCGATGTGGTGAAGTAACTGTAACACCTGATAAAAGGCTTTCCCTATAGGATTGCCCGACACCAACTTACCATTTTCGTTTCGATGACTGGCTAAACTAGAACGGTTTCTACCGTTCATTTCTATGGCTACGTTACTACTAACTAGGACATTAAGTAAAGGTACAAATTAATACAATAAAAAAAACAATAATACAAATATAATAGCAATACAAAAAACTCCTCACTCTTAGATACACCGACTAGTTTCGACTTTCGTCTTCTTCAGGGTATTTAAAAATTGATCCTGACGTTGGATAGAATTTCGCTCGTATATATAGGGATTTTAAGGGGGCGGGGTTAATAAATTGTGAAGGTTTTTTTTGGTTGGTCTAATCGTTTCCGCATGGTCATGTATGTGGTAGTAACGACCATCTTCGAACAATGGCATTAAAGTGGGGGATATGTGGCTTCGGTGCCGGTTATTGAAGCGAGGCGGGACGGCTTTGTTATCAAAGGAGGAACGTCGGCCGGGGCCGCCGGCGCGCGTATCAAAGTAAATCAATGAATAGTCGGTGGACGTTCCTATTGTTGAAAAACCTGAGTTAATCTCGAAGTTGCAATGTGGTTAGATTGTTTATTTAGCAGGGGGAAATCTTGGGTGGAAAATATACTATATGGAAATTTGATTGTAACCCCTCCCTATTGAGCTTTTGCTTAATAACTATCCAACGCAGAGTGAGTATATAGGAGTAAAAATAGACCTTTTGGTCAAGCATTTTTTATACTAGGTAGTCGTTCCCTTCCAGACTCGAGCTACCTAGGAGGATACAATTTTGTTTAACTTAACTTAACACGTTATAGTGGCAATCTGTATATTCAGATTAGTGGTTCCACTATATTTTATAAGTTGATATCTGTCGGTCTGGGCCGCGTCAAGGCGCAGGCTTGTGTTAGGTGTTGGGGTTAGGATTAGGGTTAATCCCTTTTCCTATTGTCTCCTATTAAATACGGACAGGTAATCTATATTGATTTACACTATCTATCTGTAGGGGGTGCACGGGCAACATGACGTGACCCCGACCTGTTGATATCCTTAAAAGACATAATATATAATTCTTTAAAAAAACATTAACTTTGCTATCGACGGTTTTTGAATAATAATGGACGCTACATGATCCTGCAATAAATAGACATAGTATATGCATTTTTTTCCGGGAGCAGAATCCCTGTAACGCTGTTGGAGGGATCTATATTGGAATATGATCCCTCTTTTCAATCTAAGAATGAGTTTCTCAGGGAGTCAAAATCCCATAGAAACTTGTATGGGAATCGAAATCCCTATGAAGTCCTTTTGAACATAATACATAACACGATATCGAAGGTTGCCAGGGAGTGAAAATCTCCCCGGAGAAATCAATGTTGGAAATCGAATATGAGTTATGCGATTTCTAGGGAAATTGCCAGTTTTACGGCAAAGAGAAGCTGAAAAAATAAAAAGGTACATGTTATTGACGAACGTAATCATTATCCCAGAATTTGACAACTAATGCGTACCCTCCACACACCAGTAAGAGGTTGTGTGTGTCAGGCTCGCACCTGGAATCGCTCTCCGGGATGGTGTTGGTTATAGCATATGTATGGACCCCGCCTATGTCAGTGGCCCATACTATGCTATGGTGTTGCTCTTATGTTGTTTTTCTAGGATCAAAATCCTAGTATCTTACGAGTATGACGAGGCCATCAATTGATCGCACCTGCCTGGGGTTTTATTTAAATGTGGTAGAGACAATCATGTCTTTGATATTTTTGTTTCTAGAGTAGGCTGTAATGAACCTAGAAGTGAATACCTTGGGGTATTCTATTTGGATTTCTTCATAAGTTTCCCTAACTAGTTTGGACATAGCTGTAGCTTGCCTGGAGTATGGAATGACAAAGGGTAGGATATTGACGTCAATATCTTTGATGTTTAGACGGTGGGGTGACCGGAATTGGTTCATCCATTTATTCTCGGCGTGGCGCCTATGAATTGTTTCTAATGTGGGTGTGTCTGTGAAAGGTCCTGATTGTAGTATTGTAATTCTTAGATTCGCTAAACAATGATTGGGAAGGTTGAAATGTATAGACACTGGAGTGTCAGTATTGTGTAAAATGTCAGATCTGTGTTGGTTTAGTCTTGTTCTCAGGGTATTCCGTGTTTCACCTATATAGGTTGCTGGACAGATGTCGCAATTGATTAGATATACGACGTTGGATGTGCCGCATGTATTTGTTTTGCTGGCAGGCGCCGCCGTCGGTGTAAAATCAATTAAATGGGCGCACGTGTGACAATTAGGGGCGTGGCACGGTGTCGCCGTTTCCTTTCTATTGTTGTTTATTATATTGTTTAAAGTTTGAGTTTTGACCGATCGTAGAAACCTAGCGCTATAATTTCGTTGTCTTAGACTGTTGAATAATATTGTAGTGGCTGACTCGAAGTCGCTCTTGTTGTTGCAGATGCGACGAAAGCGCAAAATCTGTGATTTAAGGATGCCTGAAAAGGTGTGTTTAGGGTGGAACGATTCCTTATGTAATAACTGGTGTGTGTCGGTTGGCTTGAAATATACTTTGCTATCAACGATCCCTGTTTTACAGAAGCGGTCACCCTTAAATATGGTTGTGTCTAGGAAGTTTACAGATTCATAGCTAATTTCGGAAGTTAGTCGGATACTTGGGTGTTGGCTGTTTAGTATGGTTAGGAACGAATTAAATTCAGTTTCTCCGTGGGTCCAGATTCCAAATATATCGTCAAGATATCTTAGGTATATAGTTGGTAGTTTATTGCATTGTGATAGTGCCTTTTCTTCCCAATCGGCCATAAAAATATTAGCGTAATTAGGGGCGAAGACTTTACCCATTGCAGTACCGTGAATTTGTAGGTAGAAATCAGAGTTAAATTTAAAATCGTTATATTTGAGGGATATTTCCAGTAGTTCCATGATTTCTTTGTCCGGACGATCTATGTCCGGTGTTCTATCGAAGGCTCGTTTGACAGAGGCTAGACCAGCTGTGTTATCTATGTTGGTGTATAGGCTTTCGACGTCTAAGGTAAATAAAATACAATTTGCGGGAGAAGTGATAGATGTTATTTTATCCAAGAAATCTGTCGTGTTTTTAACATAAGAGGCGTGTGTTATTGATAGTGGGGTTAAGAACGAGTCTATATATTGTGCGACTCTGTATGACTCAGAGTTGCAGTCTGAAATAATGGGTCGGCCTGGCGGCATAAGATCTTTTTGTGGCCATTTGTCTGCTGATTTATGAATTTTGGGAAGTAAGTATAATTGTCTGTGTCTAGGTTCGCTAGGCGGTGTAAGATAATCTAGTTGTTTATGCGTAATATAGTCTGATTGTTTAAGCTGTTGGAGTATTACTGTAATTTTCCTGCTAGCTTCTGGGTAGACTGGTTCTAACAGTGATGTATAGTGCATTGGATTTGCTAATTGGCGGTTGACCTCTGTAATATACGAATTTCTTGACATAATTACAGTGGCTGATCCCTTATCCGCCGGTTTGATTACTATTTCGGGGTTGTCTCGTAAGGATTTTAAGGCATCTAGTTGTTCTTTTGATATATTACTATCTGTGTCATTGTCGTTAGTCTGGTATAAGATAGTGGTTTCTAAGTCGTTTAATTTTTCAATGATACTCGCGTTATTACATGGTGGTGTCCAGTGTGATTTTCCTGTGAATTTTTTGATTGATGACGTATGCTTTGATCCGTGGAAAAAGTACCTTAATTTAATCTGGCGGCTAAATTGTTTTAAGGCTGCTTGCGCGATCGGTAGTATGTCTGATTTAGGGGTTGGGATAAATTGTAAACCTAGATCTAGAACATCGCGTTGCGTGTCGGTCAGAATGACATGACTTAGATTCACAACGGTGTTTTCACGATGTGTTTTGTTGCCTTGAGTGTCGGTCTGGTTGCCCTGTACATTTAGCAGTTTAAATGTGTAAGCCAGTGGGCGAGTAATGTGTTGGCTGTTCGTTGGGTCCAATGAATGTCATTGCATGCTGTTTCAAAAGATTGGGTCAATGTTGGGATTGGTACCTAAAACTAGATGTTTTAAATTTTTAATTGGTTGGGGGTCCAATTTTTTGCGGGTTAATATTTTGGGGGGGGTTGGTTTTTTCATTGTAGTAATTTGTACCTTTACTTAATGTCCTAGTTAGTAGTAACGTAGCCATAGAAATGAACGGTAGAAACCGTTCTAGTTTAGCCAGTCATCGAAACGAAAATGGTAAGTTGGTGTCGGGCAATCCTATAGGGAAAGCCTTTTATCAGGTGTTACAGTTACTTCACCACATCGGGGTTGTTAAGGAGCAGTCGGTAGGCAATCTGCCTAAATCATTTGCGAAAAAAGGACCACCTTAATGCATTTGTTCGCCCCGCCCGACCAGATAAAGTATTAAACGACAAATCCAAGCCACAAACCTAGCATGGGCCACTGACATAGGCAGGGTCCTGTTAAGCCACTATCAAACAACTTTAAAGAATATAACCCAAACTTTGGCCAATTCCTCTATCAGCAAAGAAAACTTTCTTGCAGCAACAAACCGCCCTCCAATGGGGCAAACCAACTTCGGAAATAAACTGCATTCTAGCACATGATAACATTCGGAAACATTATCAGTAACTTAAACTCTAACCACCACTCTCGCCCTAAATCGCCCAGACAAGAGTATACCCGGGGAAAGAATGGATCTTATCCGGCCCCGCGGCATACCCATAACATTTCTTCCACAGCAACATCCCCGGTTCAACCAAAATCCTGTTCAGACATGGACCAGCGACAATCCCATTCATGGATAGCGAGACCTTTCTGAGTAACATTACGAGCAACCTAGATCCGGCCAGCAATGACTATCAATGCGAAGTCTGCCTACCAGATTCAAATGCCACCTTCGCATCTGGCACGCATGCACTGGCCTACTCCCAAGCCATCTTCCTAGATTTAGGCCCCCAAGCAGATGCTATTTTCGCCGCTAAATCCGCAAACGAAGTTCACTCCATAACACGCAAATTCCCAATCAACCTACCCACTTGGAAAAAGCACGCCCATGGAATCCTATGGCAAATATTCCACTGGAAAATTAATAATGTGCCAGCCTTCACACAGAGGGTACATAATTCAGGGGGGAAGGGTTTCATAGACCACTCTAGAGACCAGTACTGGGGCTTGGGAACCGACGGCAAGGGGAACAACGAATATGGGAAATCCCTTTCCGCCTTTCGGGATCATCAAACCCTAGCTCAAGATTCACCCCAAACACCACCACCTATCGTCCCAATTCGAATTCAATCAACCCATATCTTTAAACCCACACCGACCCCCCGAAAACGGACATCTACACCGACGACGTCCCTCCTCCCCCCACCCCCCTACCCCTACCCCCTCACCATGCATACCCCGATTCTGGCAGATACAAATAGCCCAGTGATCACACAGGCTAGCTCTATGTCCTGCACTACCCCTTCATTCAGCTCTAACGAACATGAAAGCCGTTTCCCAGATTTGTCAATGACCCCGTCACCACTGCCCCCTACACCGCGACCCCGGGCTCCGAAGAAATTGCTTATCTCGGACCCGACCCCAAACACAGCAGTATCTAGGGACAAGTCGGAAACAAACACTGCAAACCCGAAACCTCTGTATTCTACAGTAGTAGCTTCACCCCTTAAAATTCGACCATTACTCTCCAACGGAATAACAGCCCTTCGCCCACGAACAATTAAGCGAAACATCAAGGACGACGCCCGGGCCCACGGTGCAGTCATATTTCCCCGTCAATAAATAACTCACACCAGGGTGAGTTAGCGAGACTTATCTCTCGTCCTAACTCTTCGTCCTTAAACAAGACACGATCTCCCATCCCAATGCTAATGACACAAGGCAAGGCCGCTATGCAAACTACGCCATCTACGGGACAAGCGCCACGTCAAATGACTAATAGCCCAACGGCGCCTACTTCTGGTAGCCCAGCTAACACACAACACAACTGTCCAGTCCACCAACATAATTCCCCCGACCACACCCATTCAAGACCGCACCTAGCAAAACCCATCAGCCGTACAAACAATCCCTCCGTCTTCACAGCAAAGCTGAAAAGACACGAAAACACATTCCACAAAAACTGGGATTGGAGAATCTCTAATACCAACAGCCAAATCCTTATTCTCGGCGATTCAAACCTATCTAGGATAACCACGTCTCCTAATAACCAGTTAGCTTGAATCATTCCCTGGCGCCCAGATACACCATGAAAGAACTCCACCGGTTGACACTATCGGTGATGTTGTCTCGTAAGGATTTGTAAGGCATCAGTTGTGTCTTTGATATATTACTATCTGTGTCATTGTCGTTATCTGGATAAGATAGTGGTTTCAAGTCGTTTAATTTTTCAATATCTCGCGTTATTACATGGTGGTGTCCAGTGTGATTTTCACTGTGAATTTTTTGATTGATGACGTAGCTTTGATCCGTGGAAAAAGTACCTTAATTTAATCTGGCGGCAAATCTGTTTTAAGGCTGCTTGCGCGATCGGTATATGTCTGATTTAGGGGTTGGATAAATTGTAAACTAGATCTAGAATCGCGTTGCGTGTGGCAGAATGACATGACTTAGATTCACAACGGTGTTTTCACGATGTGTTTTGTTCCTTGAGTGTCGGTCTGGTGCCCGACATTTAGCAGTTTAAATGTGTAAGCCAGTGGGCGAGTAATGTGTTGGCTGTTCGTTGGGCTGAATGTCATTGCATCTGTTTAAAAGAGTTGGTCAGCTAGGATTGTGGTGATGTCCGGTATCTATGTAGCTGCATTGAGTGAAATTGTTTTTAATGTGGTTAGAGAGTGGTCCGCAATATTTATTTGCGGGTGCTATTGCTTGGGGGAAAGTTTGGTTTGCCTTAGCGGCCATCTTACGTATGTTGGGTATAGACGTGGAAACTGGGTTGTTCTCTCGGTCATTAATACCTATACTGAGGATTACGTATTCAGGTCTGGAGGTGGTCCTCCGGTTTGTTAGAGTTTCATGTGTGCTATTTGGCGCCAGGGAAATTCGTTAGGGACGTGGTATAGGGCGTGTTTTGGTATCTGAGCTAGGGTTTGATGATTTTGCCTTGAAGGGGCGGGATAGGATTTTTGGATTCGTCCCAATGCGTATTGTCCTTCCGTCTTAAGGAAGAGCTGTACTTAAGACGAGATAACGAGTTCCCAACACTGGAGATTGAAATGTAAGCTACCTAATTAACTACAATCGTTTCAGTTTTTCCGATTGTCAGAACTCTGTTGCTCGAGATAACATTCTCGGAGCCGGTCGCTGTAGAGGCAGTGGTACGGTCATGACAAATTGGGAAACGCTTTCATGTCGCTTAGAGCTTGAACGGGTATGCAGCATAGACAGCATTTACATGGCATGACAGAATCTAGCATGCTGGGGTAGGAGGTAAGACTGGAGGACGACCTCCCGGTGTAATCGTAATCGGTCGTTAGGTTTAATGAGAAGACCAGGTTCGCATTGAGTACCAAGCTCGTGTGGCCGTAACGGCAACAATTTCAGTCAATTTTCCAATGCAATAAATTTGCGGATCCATGTCTGAACATTATTTAACCTAAGTGAGCTACTAGATACGGAAAAATGTTGCCATGTTATGAGCAGATGCAAGACTTCTTGGCGGATTCTGCTGGCAAATTAGAACTGCTATGAGGGGCCGAATCAGGAAAAAATGGCTTGGATAGCCAGTCATCTGCCGACGAAGGTGAGCATTTGAATTTACCCAACTTCGACATTGATAGTTCAAATTTGGCCGATAATTAGGTTGCCGTAAATGTATATCAAAAAACAGGTCCCTAACCATGAATGGGATTGTCGCTGAAACCATGTCTAACAGCGAAAAATTTATTGAACCGGGGATGCTTACCTTGGAAGAAATGTTAAGGGGTATGCCCGGGATCGATAAGATCCCCCATTCATCCGCCTATACTCATGTCTGACATTAGCCCAGAAGTGTGGTTACAGTTTAAGTTAAAATGATAATGTACCGAATTTACACGTGCGCTAGAAAGCAATTTATTTCCAAAATTGCTTGCGCAATGGGTTAGCGCAGGCGATTATTTAGCTGCAACTCTGAGTTAGAGGAATTAGCGTTTTACTATATGCCTTTATGTTAAAGAAGATTTGGTTAACATCCACTTCTGCCCTGCAATTGTTATTTTCTTTAACTTACGGTCGGAGGCCTAACAAATGATAACAGCTGGTCCCTCTGTCAAAGAGGCGATGACACCGGACATGATCGTACGACCCCGATCTGGAATACTGATATCCCTAAAAAAACGATTTTAAATTTAACTTGATTTCTATACAGAAATTTACGGTACTGAATGGGTAAAGTCTTCGCCCCTAATTACGCTAATATTTTTATGGCCGATTGGGAAGAAAAGGCACTATCACAATGCAATAAACTACCAACTATATACCTAAGATATCTTGACGATATATTTGGAATCTGGACCCACGGAGAAACTGAATTTAATTCGTTCCTAACCATACTAAACAGCCAACACCCAAGTATCCGACTAACTTCCGAAATTAGCTATGAATCTGTAAACTTCCTAGACCAACCATATTTAAGGGTGACCGCTTCTTAAAACAGGGATCGTTGATAGCAAAGTATATTTCAAGCCAACCGACACACACCAGTTATTACATAAGGAATCGTTCCACCCTAAACACACCTTTTCAGGCATCCTTAATCACAGATTTTGCGCTTTCGTCGCATCTGCAACAACAAGAGCGACTTCGAGTCAGCCACTACAATATTATTCAACAGTCTAAGACAACGAAATTATAGCGCTAGGTTTCTACGATCGGTCAAAACTCAAACTTTAAACAATATAATAAACAACAATAGAAAGGAAACGGCGACACCGTGCCACGCCCCTAATTGTCACACGTGCGCCCATTTAATTGATTTTACACCGACGGCGGCGCCTGCCAGCAAAACAAATACATGCGGCACATCCAACGTCGTATATCTAATCAATTGCGACATCTGTCCAGCAACCTATATAGGTGAAACACGGAATACCCTGAGAACAAGACTAAACCAACACAGATCTGACATTTTACACAATACTGACACTCCAGTGTCTATACATTTCAACCTTCCCAATCATTGTTTAAAGTTTCAAAATGGGTTTCAGTGGGGAAAGGGGGGGAGGGGGCTGTCGGGGGGTCATGGATGTGGTAAAATGTGAAAGAATCGAATTTAAATAATTGTGTTTAAAATTCTGGCTGAATGATACCCGGCAAGGTTCGCATATTGTTTGGCCGATTGGAGGGCCGTCGGTAATCCAATGTCCGTTTTCCCGTATGGATCTAAGGGTCTGATTGAATTCGCCTGACATATAGTAACCCAATTGATGTCCGAAAGCTGAATTCTCTGACACATTGACCTCTAATTGTTCAGTGAAGTATTTACCGCCATAGGATTCCTAGTGGGCCAATGCTTTTTCCAAGTGGGTAGGTTGATTGGGAATTTGCATGTTATGGAGTGAACTCGTTTGCGGATTTAGCGGCGAAAATAGCATCTGCTTGGGCCAAATCTAGGAAGATGCTTGGGAGTAGGCCAGTGCATCGTGCCAGATCGAAGGGGCATTTGAATCTGGTAGGCAACTTCGCATTGATGCATTCTGGCCGGATCTAGGTTGCTCGTAATGTTACTCAGAAAGGTCTACGCTATCCATGAATGGGATTGTCGCTGGTCCATGTCTGAACAGGATTTTGGTTGAACCGGGGATGTTGCTGTGAAGAAATGTTTAGGGTATGCCGCGGGGCCGGATCAAGATCCATTTTTTAGCCCCAGAGTATACTTTGCTGAGGGAATTAGGCAAAGTTTGGGTTAAGTTTAAAGTTATGATATGTCCCAAACTGCTTGTCATGTGCTACCATGCAGTTTATGTTCCGAATTGTGTTAATACTTATTGGAGGGCGGTGTTGCGCAAAAATTTTCTTTGCATTAAGGATTGGCCAAAGTTTGTTCAATTTTAGCAGATTGTTTGACTAGTCTTAACAACCCCGATGTTGAGTCGTCACCATGATAAGGTTTTGGCTTAGGATTTGCCGACTAACTACATTATCGTGGTCGATGGCGGGGCAACATATGCATAGGTGTACCTTCATTTCTATCGCAAACGATTTAGGCAGTGCCTACCACTCTCCTTAAAACCGTGTGTGAAGAACGAAACTGTAAAATTTCCTAAGGATTGCCCGCACAACTTACCTTTTTTTCGTCTCTAACTAAACGGTTTTCCTTATTTCATGCTCTTCATACAGGACATTAAGTAAAGGTACAAATTACTACAATGAAAAAACAATAATACAAATATAATAGCAATACAAAAAACTCCTCACTCTTAGATACACCGACTAGTTTCGACTTTCGTCTTCTTCAGGGTATTTAAAAATTGATCCTGACGTTGGATAGAATTTCGCTCGTATATATAGGGATTTTAAGGGGGCGGGGTTAATAAATTGTGAAGGTTTTTTTTGGTTGGTCTAATCGTTTCCGCATGGTCATGTATGTGGTAGTAACGACCATCTTCGAACAATGGCATTAAAGTGGGGGATATGTGGCTTCGGTGCCGGTTATTGAAGCGAGGCGGGACGGCTTTGTTATCAAAGGAGGAACGTCGGCCGGGGCCGCCGGCGCGCGTATCAAAGTAAATCAATGAATAGTCGGTGGACGTTCCTATTGTTGAAAAACCTGAGTTAATCTCGAAGTTGCAATGTGGTTAGATTGTTTATTTAGCAGGGGGAAATCTTGGGTGGAAAATATACTATATGGAAATTTGATTGTAACCCCTCCCTATTGAGCTTTTGCTTAATAACTATCCAACGCAGAGTGAGTATATAGGAGTAAAAAATAGACCTTTTGGTCAAGCATTTTTTATACTAGGTAGTCGTTCCCTTCCAGACTCGAGCTACCTAGGAGGATACAATTTTGTTTAACTTAACTTAACACGTTATAGTGGCAATCTGTATATTCAGATTAGTGGTTCCACTATATTTTATAAGTTGATATCTGTCGGTCTGGGCCGCGTCAAGGCGCAGGCTTGTGTTAGGTGTTGGGGTTAGGATTAGGGTTAATCCCTTTTCCTATTGTCTCCTATTAAATACGGACAGGTAATCTATATTGATTTACACTATCCATCTGTAGGGGGTGCACGGGCAACATGACGTGACCCCGACCTGTTGATATCCTTAAAAGACATAATATATAATTCTTTAAAAAACATTAATTTTGCTATCGACGGTTTTTGAATAATAATGGACGCTACATGATCCTGCAATAAATAGACATAGTATATGCATTTTTTTGTGGGAGCAGAATCCCTGTAACGCTGTTGGAGGGATCTATATTGGAATATGATCCCTCTTTTCAATCTAAGAATGAGTTTCTCAGGGAGTCAAAGTCCCATAGAAACTTGTATGGGAATCGAAATCCCTATGAAGTCCTTTTGAACATAATACATAACACGATATCGAAGGTTGCCAGGGAGTGAAAATCCCCCCCGGAGAAATCAATGTTGGAAATCGAATATGAGTTATGCGATTTCTAGGGAAATTGCCAGTTTTACGGCAAAGAGAAGCTGAAAAAATAAAAAGGTACATGTTATTGACGAACGTAATCATTATCCCAGAATTTGACAACTAATGCGTACCCTCCACACACCAGTAAGAGGTTGTGTGTGTCAGGCTCGCACCTGGAATCGCTCTCCGGGATGGTGTTGGTTATAGCATATGTATGGACCCCGCCTATGTCAGTGGCCCATACTATGCTATGGTGTTGCTCTTATGTTGTTTTTCTAGGATCAAAATCCTAGTATCTTACGAGTATGACGAGGCCATCAATTGATCGCACCTGCCTGGGGTTTTATTTAAATGTGGTAGAGACAATCATGTCTTTGATATTTTTGTTTCTGGAGTAGGCTGTAATGAACCTAGAAGTGAATACCTTGGGGTATTCTATTTGGATTTCTTCATAAGTTTCCCTAACTAGTTTGGACATAGCTGTAGCTTGCCTGGAGTATGGAATGACAAAGGGTAGGATATTGACGTCAATATCTTTGATGTTTAGACGGTGGGGTGACCGGAATTGGTTCATCCATTTATTCTCGGCGTGGCGCCTATGAATTGTTTCTAATGTGGGTGTGTCTGTGAAAGGTCCTGATTGTAGTATTGTAATTCTTAGATTCGCTAAACAATGATTGGGAAGGTTGAAATGTATAGACACTGGAGTGTCAGTATTGTGTAAAATGTCAGATCTGTGTTGGTTTAGTCTTGTTCTCAGGGTATTCCGTGTTTCACCTATATAGGTTGCTGGACAGATGTCGCAATTGATTAGATATACGACGTTGGATGTGCCGCATGTATTTGTTTTGCTGGCAGGCGCCGCCGTCGGTGTAAAATCAATTAAATGGGCGCACGTGTGACAATTAGGGGCGTGGCACGGTGTCGCCGTTTCCTTTCTATTGTTGTTTATTATATTGTTTAAAGTTTGAGTTTTGACCGATCGTAGAAACCTAGCGCTATAATTTCGTTGTCTTAGACTGTTGAATAATATTGTAGTGGCTGACTCGAAGTCGCTCTTGTTGTTGCAGATGCGACGAAAGCGCAAAATCTGTGATTTAAGGATGCCTGAAAAGGTGTGTTTAGGGTGGAACGATTCCTTATGTAATAACTGGTGTGTGTCGGTTGGCTTGAAATATACTTTGCTATCAACGATCCCTGTTTTAAGAAGCGGTCACCCTTAAAT
>JAODUO010004981.1:0-10221 GCA_025642075.2 Ridgeia piscesae
ATAAACCCAAAAACTAGCTTTAGAACCAGACACCCCCCCCAAATTTTATTTTTTGCCTTCAGTTTTAATACTGGCCATGGTTTTCTAGCTCCAGAATCCTAACTGGGTCTGGGCAGTTAGCTACTAAATCCATGTCTTTTATGTTTAAGTGAAAACAATTTTTACCATTATAGCTTCTTCTCATTATAGCGACTTTTTATTCCCGTTGTAGCTACTAATTAAGTTTGACAGTTGAACTAGTCCCTTTATAGCTACGTTTATATTTCTCCATTTCATAATGTACAAGATAAGGGAGCATTAACTATTTCATCTCCATCCAGTTGATGTCCATGAGAGGTGGATGGCTTTGATGAAAGTGTGTCCCACTGAGAAACTTCCACAACTGACAACTTTTAACAAATACTTTTTGGGGAGACACGGCATGGTGATGATTCAAGGATCTCCATGGACATGTGGAATGTCTACACAAATGAGCAAACAACCATGTCTAGGGATGGAATTCCAAGGATGGAATTCCAAGGTCGCGAAAGTGTTGGGGAAACACCATCCCACATCTTCCAGTTCATGTTTGCTAAACATGATGCTGCCATCCCACCACCATGACTTTCACATTTTTTTTATAAATTTTTTGTACTCTGTACAAGTAATTAAAAAATATGTTTTGCACGGGTGTTTTATGGTATTTTTTTTCATTTCAATTAACTGATAGTTACATTTATATATAATTCTTATGACTTTAAAATGCGTCCATCATGAAGACATTTCATGTAAAAATCTTACATTAATCTAAAATAGTTAATGCTCCTTGCTGTCCCCTCCTGAATTGTGTAATCAAATAAGTAGCTGTAACGGGACTAGTTTGCCTGCTAAACTTAACGAGTTGCTATAATGGGAAAACATAGCTGAAAGGGGAAAGAAAAACCAATTTACTTTTAAAAAAGGGGACATGTGAAATTCTTAAATGCATCATATTTGTATTACATTCAGAAAACGTAAATTTTCAATCCAATATTAGATGATTCATTCAATACCTGAGAAAGTCGTCTTATTCAGTAGCAACCCAGAAATCATAAACAATACATGAAAATTAACAACATCAAATCAAATATGCTATCAATAACAACAGGTGAACCACAAGGTTTATTCATAGGACTACTATTATACATCAATGATTTTGCACAAGCCAGTAAAATGCTTAGCTTTCTCATTTATGTTGACGATACAACCACATCAAGTACATTAAACATGTTCAGTTATAATATACAAGAAAAAAATTTAGAATCTTTAATAAACGAAGAACTTTTAATATAAATGAATGTTCATTATCAACAAAAGTATCACTAAATGTGGCAAAATCTAAATACATGAAATTTCAAACGGCAAAGAAAAATATACATATACTCACTCTGAAGATAGAAAATGTAAATATTGAACAAGTCGAAGAATAACGATTCTAGGTTTTTTTTTATAGAAAAACAATTAACTGGAAAAGGCACATTGAAAACATGTTCTAAAATAATCAGAATTTTAAACAAATTAAAACATTGCCTCTAGATATAAAGAAATATATTATTGAATTAATTATTTGTTAATTAGTGCATTATGGCACGGGGCTTTGAATCAAATAGAATAACAACTATGAGGTACATAGTCATGATAACAAAGCTAAAAATAAAATATGCACTTATCAAAATAAACATGTTTTGCAAAAAAAGACTCCGGCATAATTTGCAACAATTATTAAACATACCTTCCTGATATACCTAGGGGTAGTCAAAGACAAACATAGCTCACATAGATTTGCCAAGTATGTGAAACTCTATTTCTTACCAAATTATCAACAACCACCTATCAACTTTACACTGTATGACTATTTGCAATACTGCAAACAACAAAAACATGCTGGCAAAAATTAAAAATATTTTTTAAAATTTTTTTCAGATGAATTTTGAAAATTAAGTTTCAAAAAATTTGATAGTAACTGCACGGTTTTAGGATTTCCCCAGACCCTCCCTGTATTAAAAATTATATACTTACTACCATGTTTGCTGTGTTTTTTTTTTATTGTTCCCGAGTTGTTTGACAAGAATGCATGATGTGTGTATTGTTTGAAATACCAGTCGAATAAAACAGAATTCTTCTTCAGCTGTCAAGCTGTTCCGATGCAGATTAAGATATAATTTACACAATTTGATAATGGTTATACAATTATCTCCTTGAATTAAGTCCTACTTTATGTGAGTATGTGTACATATACTACATGGCACAATGCCGACTCAAACGACCTAAGGTCAGGTATAACTGTATTTTTCTTGTTATAAGTCATACAGATGAGAATTTGTGACAAAGAAGCATAATGATATATCAGAAGCAAAAAATAGAATAACCCAATTATGACAAGTCACATGTCAAAAAAATGGCCACCAAAGATAAATATAATAATTTTTTAAACACAATTCCGTTGATATTACTGAATAAGTTGATATTTTGATAGTATGATGTCAATACATTATATTTTAATCTGAACTAAAAGAAACAAGATCAGACAAATATCTAAAAAAATTATCTTATGTAGCTTCAACACTATGCCAATTTACATCACTATCAGTCAACAACCTTTCTAGATATCTTGTCATATGTTGACATGCATGGCTAAAAATGTAGAAAACAATGTTTAAATCCTTGGTACTTCTTTTACTACATATCAACTGACAAGGCTATTTCACTTAGAAAGCTCCAGTTTCACAGCTACCATCAGCTAGTGCTTGTACCAGCCTGTACAACCTGCCTCCTCTTTCTACATGTCTTGGCTGCTTCTGTTACTTGCTTTTCAGCTGACATCAACTCTTTTAGTCAATGCCACAGAAACCTGCTTTCATTGCAGCACCCTGCTTGAGATGCAAGTTAATGTTTTCATCATAAGTGTTTTTCAAGTTCATGATACACCCACATGCCCTGCATGTAAAAAAGTACTGTAGTTGCAAGGCCTGCGCCAAACTCTGTTACACCATACCCACTATGCTGACATGTGGGATATGGAAACTGTTCGACAAACTTCACCAGTGGCCGAATGTCAAATAACCGATTCCACTCATGACTCATCACCAACGGCTGGTTCAGGTTAGTACATCCGGGCTTCTGAGCAAATCCTGGCACTGTTGTTTGCGACTGCAGTTCAGGTCCAGTGGTGGCCAATGATTCTGTATATCCATTGCCATGAACTATTTTGGGGGGTGGGGCGACCACTCCTCTCTTTTGATGATATCTGTACCTGAAATATATTTAAATAAACATGGTTATAAAGTGTGAGATATACATTAGATTATGTGGGTTTCTAGCTATTTAGAAAACATTTTGAAAAGCACAAGACAAGTACCAAATTTTAATTTTATATAGTCCAGTTTTGGCCTACATTATTAGAGAATGCCAATGTGATTTAATATGGGCTCTATTTTAAATGACATTAAACTAGAGAAACCCATAAAGATAATATTTTACATTTGCAGCAATAAAACCGCAAGCAATAAAAAGTCAATATCAACTCGGTCCCAGTACAGGAAAAAAAACTACAACTTCACGTTACATCGTCTGTCTGTTTAACCATTTATTCAACATATTTTTTGTTTTTTAAACCAAAATTTTAAAGAAAAAACATCACTGTATCTTATACTTAAAAGTAAAAAACGAACAGAGCAAAATAAATGTTCTGTTTAAAGCGAGTTGCCAGCGCAGGAAGTAACCCAAAGCGAAGTCTCAATATAAGCTCGACTCTGATTAGCTCATTCACGCGCTCTGCCTAGCTCGCTGTACAAACAACAACTAAAAACCAAGCTTTCTTATGTTTAATAAAAATCATATTTTAGGGGGTTATACCTGACCCTAATGCTGAAATATTTATCGAGAAATCGCCGCTCTTCGGAAACACAAACAAATTCGCACCATGATAACGCTCGTGTGGCGAGAAACTCCCCCCAGGGTCAAGGTATAAAAACCCATGCCGATGCCAAAATATATTTTATATCATATTGCAATTTTTTTTATTTCTTCGTGGGATACTATTAAACTTGAACACTTGAATGCAAAAGTTGGGATTAACATATACGCCAAAACAATGCAATTGGAGGTGTTTTACACCGGGTCCAAAATGGTTGGGATGCAAACAAACGAAAATATTTAACCCTGCATTACTGTCAAAATAAACAACGTTTTTAGGAAAACGACTTATTTTCAACATTACAAAGAAGTATGCCACGTATACATATGATTAAAACACACCAAACATGTTTTTCCTAATTATGAAAGGCTTTGACTTTTTTGGACACGGGCACCGGGTCCAAAATGTCAATATGGTCCAAAATAGTCGGAAGATTGGTCCAAAATGGTCGGTTTCGTATATATATATATATATATATATATATATATATATATATATATATATATATATATATATATATTTTTTTTTTATTTTTCATATGTGTGTATATATTCCCAGACAGCAAGCAAACGTTACATTAACGTGTACATTTGGTTAGAACCGTTTGATTTTGCTTACCGTTACATTTCTAACGTTCCCGAAACGTTACTTTTTGGTTGTGTTTGTTTGTTTAGAATGTAAACGTAGATCTACGTTAAATAAACAAGCAAAATAACGAAGAAAAAACACGTTCACATTCTAACGTTAAACCAACGTTTCTACTAACGTTAAGTGAACGTTAGATTAACGTTTACATGTTATCTGGGTGTACTTTAATTTGTTCATTGTATTATTCTACCATCCTGTCTTTGTTTTGTCCGCCATGTGGAGCCAGTTGTCACTAAAAGCATATTAACTAATGGATTCACCCGCCATTCATCGACCAAAGAGTACCCTAAAGAAACAGCATTGTGCATGTTGTTTGAATTTCTATGAAGACTTAAGCAGTATTGCGTGAATGAAATGATGTATGTGTGCAGCATGGTATCATTTCTGTCAAATCATGACAGCTGTCAGTTGTTGCATTTTTGTGGATTAATACATATATAATTTTGCTTGGTGCAAATATAGTCTGACTTCTTGTGCACTAGATGGCAGAATTGTTTCATCATATCATTTCTTACGTACGGGCGGAATTATCTGTTTCGAATAACGACTGATTACATTTATATAGTATTGAACATATTTAATATTTGATATGACATATTATATGTTATCATATTACAGGTGACACTTCACAGTAAGCTGTACATTACAAGTCTAAGATGTAAGGATTGCAACTGTTCATACAACTGGAGTGGACGATAATACAAGTGGCGGGGAACAGAAACAAGGCGGTTCCAGGTAAGGAATGTGTGCGTGCGTGCGTGCGTGCGCGTGCGTGCGTGCGTGTGTGTGTGTATCTCCCCTCCTTCTCTCCCTCTACGTCTCTCCTCCATCTCTACCTACCACCCTCTTTCTATCTCCCCTCCCTCCCTCCCTCCCTCTCCCTCCCTCCCTCTCCCTCCCTCCCCCTTTCCCTCCTTCTCCCTCCCTCCCTTTCTCACTTTCTCTCCATCCCTCCCTACCTCCCTCCCTATCTCCCGCCCGCCCTCAATCCGTCCCTCTCTCCCTCTCTATCTCTGTCTCTCCCTCTCTCCATCCACACCTCCCTCTCTCCCTCCCTATCTCCCTCCCCATACCTCCTCTCCCTCCCTCCCTCCCTGCCTCCCTCCCTCACTCTCCCTCTACATGTATCCTCCATCTCTTCCTACCTCCCTCCCTCTACCTACCTAACCCTCCCTCCCTCCCTCCTCCCTCCCTCCTCCCTCCTCTCCCTCCCTCTCTCTCCCTCTCCTCTCCCCTCCTCTCCCTCTCCCTCTCCTCTCCTCCCTCTCCCTCTCCCTCTCCCTCTCCCTCTCCCTCTCGTCTCTCTCCCTCTCTCCTCCCCCCCCCTTCTCTTCATCTCCATCTCCCTCCCTCCCTCCTCCCTCCCTCCCTCTCTCTCTCTCCCTCCCTCCCTTCCCCCTTCTCCCTCTCTCTCTCCTCCCTCATCCCTCTACCTCTGCTCCCTCCCTCCCTCCCGCCCTCCATCCCTCCCTCCCCCTATCTCTGTCTCTCCTCTCTCCATCCCACCTCCCTCTCTCCCTCCCTATCTCCCTCCCCATCCCTCCTCTCCATCCCTCCCTCCCTCCTCCTGCCTCCCTCCCTCACTCTCCCCTCTACATTTCCTCCATCTCTTCCTACCTCCTCTCTCTACCTACCTAACCCTCCCTCCCTCCTCCCCCTTTCCCTCCCTCCCTCTCCTCTCCCCTCCCTCTCCCCTCCCCTCCCTCCCCTCCCCTCCCTCTCCCTCTCCCTCTCCATCTCCATCTCCCTCTCCTCTCCTCCCTCCCTCCCTCCCTCCCTTCCTCCCTTCCTTCTCCCTCCCCTCTCTCTCTCACTCATTCCTCCCTCCCTTCCTCCTTCTCTCTCTATCTCCCCCTCCCTCCCTCCTTTCCCTCCTCTCTCTCTCTCCCTCCCTCCCTTTCCCCCTCTCTCCCCCTGCGTCTCTCCTCCCTCTCCCTCTACACTCTGCTCCCTCCCTCCCTCCCTTCCTCTCCCCCCCCTCTCTCCCTCACTCCCTCCTCCCTTCTCCTCTCTCTACCTCCTCCTCCCTCCCCCTCCTTCCTTCCCCTCCCTCCCTCCCCCTCCCTCCTCCCTCCCTCCCTCCTTTCCCCTCTCCCCCTCTCTCTCTCTCTCACTCACTCCCTCCCTCCCTTCCTCCTTCTCTCTCTCTCTACCTCCCCTCCCTCCCCTCCTTCCTTCCCTCCCTCTCCTCCCTCCCTCCCTTCCCCCTCTCTCCCTCTGCGTCTCTCCTCCCTCTATCCCTCTACAACTCTGCTCCATTTCTCCCTACCTCCCTCTAACTAACTCCCTCCCTCCAACCCCTCTCCCCTCCCTCTCCCTCCCTCTCTCCCTACTTTCCTCTCCTCTCCTGTCACTCCCTCCCTCCATCAGTAATTTAAAAAAAAAAATTAATAAGTAACACCAAATCAAAATCAGATTATATGCCTGCAAGCATGACAAAGTATGAAATAAGTAATTATTGTTTAGATAGTTCAACCTGGTATTTTTTCAGAACTTTGTTAACTCTAAGATAATTGATTAGATATTGATGATCATTGTTTCATTTCGTGAGCTGCTATTGTGTGGTTATGCTAAGCAGGTGTCTAGAGTAGCTGTTTCTGTCACATACATAATAATATATACGCAAACATTTTTCTCAAACACCTATCATGATAAATAAACCATTATTGGTTTTTTTTCAGAGGTTTAGTGGTGAATTTGTCAACAAAAACAAGCTTTCCACGGAGAATGGTCAATCCTGCCTTCCACAATGCGTGCTTACCTTTATTACAATGGTGCATAGACGATTTCCTTAGTTAGATTCAAAATATTGTTTTTATAAGATGTAGTAACTGATGATGCATTTGTTTTATAGCAATGATGTAATAAATTTGAATGTTCCATATGCAACACAGATCCGTAACATGTTCCTTTTATGACTTGGCAGTGTGTATGCTAAGATACCTTGATAAGTTTGTTTCTGCAAGTACAAACTAAGATTGAGTCATTAACAAAATATAAATTATGTTTGTGTTTTTAAAGTTTTGTTGTATTCAATACTGTCATTGTATCACATTCAGAGTGTATATATATATATATATATATATATATATATATATATATATATATATATATAATATAAAACGTTTGCTTGTATATATTATATATATATATATATATATATATATATATATATATATATATATATATATATATATATATATATATATACCCATACAACAAGCAAACGTTACATTAACGTTTACATTTGGTTAGAACCGTTTGATTTTGCTTACCGTTACATTTCTAACGTTCCCGAAACGTAAATTTTTGGTTGTTTTTTTTGTGGTTAGAATGTAAACATAAAAATACGTTAAATAAACATGCAAAATAACGGAAAAAACACGTTCACATTCTAACGTTGAACCAACGTTTAAACTAACGTTAAGTGAACGATATATTCCATGTTATCTGGGTCTTTAAAGCTGCTCCCTCCACTCGTTTGCTAATCGCCAAACCGGTTCTTTTATGACCAGATGTGTAATGTGTTAATAGTTTAACTAGTATGCACAGTCAGTTATTTTTTTTGCGTACTTGTCTTTTTTTATTGTAAAAAAAATCGCCGTTACACCGGGTATAACTGGCGAAACAATCAGCAGCTGCCGACGTCCTTTGCTTTTTGGGTCACGTGCTTTATGCGAGATCGACCTACTGCGGCACAATAACAAATCGCACGTACTTTTGCGCGTCATGACTAAGATTCCAAAGGCAAAGTGATTCTTCTATGAAGGTACGCATTAAGTGCATTAACGCAGTTAGCAACAAGAGCGAGTAGTCGGGGGCTAATTCACTCTCGGGAACGTCTACTCGACGCGGATTCTCTAACTTGTAAGATTATCAGTGTCGCTGACAAGGCAAGACAGTTCAGTTTGAATTGACATTCACCATCATTGGCATCAAATCAATATCGCTCGGCATCACTCAGCCAGACACAACCTGTGACCGGTATTGTATTTGATTACGCAGGATCTTGTTAATAAAATTAGTAATTGCGAAAGTACATATCCATAGAGAATAGATGACGGGAGGGACGAAATGATAAATAAAATTGACATGGGGGACTGGTAGTAGGCTCTTGTTGGTCGGGCAAGAAGCGTTGTATTTTTAGGGGGAGCATCCGTTATCTCGTCAAACGGAGAATTACATTAATCTCACAATTATTAAAACAGTGTTTTGCGACTCACATTTCAGTACTATTACATTCTTGCACTTGTTTCCATTGTAGTTAATGATGCCTGGCTGTAGTCTATTTACTTGGTACCTTTCAACTGACACGTGCCAGCTGTTTTCAAATATTTATCAACATTTATATCACAGCATTATATGAATGCATAATATATTCGAATTATAATATTGTTACAGGCCACACTACAATGCAAAAGTGAGACAAGGCAGAGGAGGGGCTAAGATTAAAGGGGGAGTGAAGCGGCTGAACAACCACAGCCCAAACATAAGAACATATAATTTACAGCACTTGTCATCATAATTTGACAAGCACAGCGTCACGGTATATTTTTAATATTTTTTTAAACTGAGCTACTTTCAACACAGGGCGCTGCCATCTTGCCTAGGGCCTTTTCCGGTTTGATTGGCGTGTTGCCTACAATCCCGGAAGCCGCCAGTCGATAGGCGACGCAGCATAGCTCTCGCAAAAACGGGCCAAACGCATTAAAACAAACATAATTAAACAATTTAATGCACTGTATAGCTAATAGATATACTATGATTGTTAGTAAGCAACTTTTCACATACTTCCACGAAAGGATTCCTGCCGAAAAAGCAGGTTAGAGATGATGAAGTTGGCGTGTCCGCCGGCGGAAAGTTCGACAAGAGTCTGCGGTGGTCACTTTCAAACGCCGATTGCAAGCCTAATTACAAACGTGACGAGCACAAAGAGACACTGAACATAAAAACATAAGTCTCGATCAAAGCCACAGGTGCATCTTTGGCCGATTTGTTTGCATATAAGTACGCAGCGACAAAGTAATGTTTGGTGAACTGAGAGGGAAAACCGGACACGATTTCCTTATTTGGAAGGTGAAGCGGCGCGTAGGAAATTACATGCCGAAACCAGCTTGTTGTTGCCAAGCCGACTCGGCACTTACGAGTACCAACGTGTATCGTTACGACTACAATTTAGTTCCACAGTTGTATTTCATCGTCTGTATAATATACGAATGTGACCTAAGCAAAGTTTAAATGTAATAAGAAATATGAATGTAATAAAGTAAAAATATGTGTGGACAGTATTATTTAATGTGAAATAAAGAATGTTTATATAATCCACGGATGTAGGTCAACAGTTCGCCGGCGAGCTGTACCTAGACCTATGCATAGCAACCAACGCCGGTTCGTTGGTTGCTAAAAATAGCTCGAGTCTCTAGGTACAAGTAAACTTTTTGTTTCTGACATAGACAGTCGCCGGTGGTGGAATAACCTTCTTCAAGATAATGACATAAAAAGAAATGACAGCTACGACCATGCATGCGTATGACGTTTATTTTAAACAATACTCGTCGTCATATGCAAATTAGAGTGACTCGCTAATTAGTCAACAACAGTCAAGAACTGTCAGTCATATTACAGGCATTACTTGGAAT
>JAODUO010004984.1:0-10251 GCA_025642075.2 Ridgeia piscesae
TGGTGTGAAGAACACCTGATCACCAGACTGTCTTATATGTTTGTGCTTTTCGACCTCGCTATACAGGGTGAACTGCAGCAATAGCTTGCTTGTCTACAGACTCCACATCGCTGTAAGAAGACCATGTGTGTCAGTGAGCCTGGAGCAGCCGAGGGCTATGCTGTCGAGGTTATCCCTTGTGGTGGAGCAGCTGCAATATTGTTGTGTACCAATGTTTGTCATCACCAAGGATGCCAACGAAATAGAACCCTACTTATTCACAATATTGTCGTCACCAAGGATGAAAACGAAATAGAACCCTACTCATCCACTGTCAACTACCGAGGTGTGCTTGCAACAAAGGAGTGTGGCATGTGCCAGACGGGGTTTATGCGGATGACAGTCCTGATGAACATTTGAGGTTGAATGCACCGCAATACATCCGGTGTCGTCTACCGTAGCGTCCATTTCTGAGGCACAATGTCATTCTGTTTTGGCCAACGGAATGGTATCTGTTTCGCAATTACTGATTTTCTTTCATTAATTTTCATCGTTCGAGGCAACCTGTCAACTGAAGACACACACATAATGGGCTAACTGTCGGATCGGACACCATTGCGCTGTCCTGTGAGCACATATTCGCCAAGAACGAACTAACTTCTCGTCGCTCCCAAAGGCAGGACCACTTATAAGCATCTGCTGTTTTGCGTATTTAATAACAGTTATAGTTTTGTCAGCCACTAGAACCGAGAGTAGAACTATTTTATATTATCTGGCTTAAACAGTCTACAAATGACAAATGAAGGTAGAGGCAAACCAAATTTAAAGAACGTTGTTAATCCATTTCCAAATCATAAAGCCAAATAACGCAGCATTGTTGCTCCTGCAAATGTTTTCCTAAATCAGAAACGTGGCTCAAGCCGGACATCGCCGAAGTAGAAGTATACCAACCGAATTCCAGTGTATTTTAGAAGGACTTGGCTATTGCCACAGCGTTGACTTCGAGGCTATCAGAACTACCTTGATATGCCACAAACTTCAAAAAGCTACCGCACTTAGACCGAGTCAGTCACCGTGGAGAAGAGCGGTGAATGTATTGAAGTGATTTATGTGTATTGACAAGCTACCACTGAAAACTTGACATCCAACTTCATAACGGCCATAGAAACTGCGTCTCCCAAGAGAAACAATGTTGTCTGGGTCGGAGGAGATTTGAACATTCCGGATGTGGACTGGGAGCAAACCACTTACTTGGCAGCAGCTATCCTGGAAAGTAAACCGTCTCTTCCTGTACAAGTTCAACGACGTTGTAATCCACCAGGTAACCCATTAATTAACCAGAGGTGACGCCATTCCGACGTGTTCCTGTCTAACAGACTAAATCCCATCATCAGTATCACCATTATGCCAGGCGTAGACGATCACGATATCATCCTTGGGGACAGTCGCGTGAAAGCAACGAGGGTGAAGTAAGCCACAAAGACTGTCAGCATATGGAATAAGTCTAGAGAGAATTTGATAGAGTTGATCAACATATCGACCAACTACATACTGAGAGAGTTGACACGACAAATGTCCATCCAAACAGCAGCTTGATAGGCTAAGTAATAAATGTAAGTTTTTAATGCGACGGAATTTAGCAATATGTTCAAGTGATCTAACACCAAAGGGAGCATATTCCAAAGTGGAGATAGAGCGACAAAAAACCCTTGTCCCATTGTTATGAATTACTCTAGGGACAAAAACCTGCGAAGTGGAATATATAACCTGGGAAGACGTTAACTCATATAAGGAGACGGATGAATGTTACGATATGTCTAAAACCAACTATCAACTACTGTCAATAAATATTTCCCATTTATTAGGCATGTAAATTAAACGCTTCAAGGACAAAAGATCGATGACTAATTATCATTAGTGCTTTAACAAAAAAACTAGGTTGTACAAAAAATACTTGAACAGAACAAATGAATACAAAAAAGAATACCCACAGTACATTATATAATAATAAATTCACAGCTATCATACGGCATGAGAAGAAATCATATTACAGTAATTTACTTTTACGAGGAAATAAATCAACAGGAGAATTATGGACAATATATGGGGAACTTATGGTATAGGGCTAAAAGAACAAACATAACGTTTACACGATAGTCATCAAACCTGATAAAATAAGAGTAATGCTAATGTAATGATCCAATATGTTACGTGTGCATGTAAAGAATGATCAGGCTTGCAATAAGGGAAACGAATATAGACAAGTTGTAACTGACCCGATACTATGTTCCTGTCACCAGTTTATCAATATGAAGTGATTAATTAAATTAATAATTTTTCAAATTATAATGTATCAGTTATTGAAAATGTTCCTTCAAAAGGGCTGTGAAGTAACTATTTTTGCGTTTGTTTGCTGATGGTACTAATGTGTTCATCAGTGGATTGGCTGACAATGAAACTATAATGAAAAATCGTGTTTTGATACAATCAGCTAACTCTAAATTTAGGAAGACATGCTATACACAATATTTGGTAGATATGTAGAACGTGAACTCGTGCCATTGCTATTGCTGGGCAATCTCATGGAAAGGGTTAACGCAGTCAAATATCTGGGCATTTACCTAAACTGTAAGAACATATAAAAGAACTCTGTTCAAAGCTGTCTAACCTATCAGGAGTATTATATCATATGGCCTCGTTTATAAATGCTGACATGGTAAGGCCATGTCAGCACATCATGCCTATGCATGTCCCCAGTTTAATTTTGGGATTGAATTATACGGGTCAGCGTATAAAACCAACGAACAATCTAACCGTAGTATTCGTGCTGTGTATAAATATCAGCTGCTCAAAAAGAATGAATGAGAGACAGCAAGATGAGTGTGATACCTGTATAGGATTAACATTTGAAATCGATAGTGATCCAGTGCAACCAGAAGACAATAATATTGAGGAACAATGATGTGATTCTTCCTCCAGTAAAACAACCCCAGTGCAAAACTCCCGACAGAATATGGTTATTCACAATACCATAATAGATAAACCGTTTAAGATGCACTATTATACATTATGAAATTCCCACCAATACGAAAACAATGGGTTCCTGAACCATAAAAGGAGACCTTTTTCACTTACAAAAGCAAACATACTCTTACAGTTGTTGGTTGTACTCCAAGTCGAACTGTTTTACATTAAGTGATGCCGATGGTCGTAACACAAGTGCTAGACCGATATTTGCAAGACGTTCCTTTTGTACTGAGCGAACTACGTCTAATAAAAGTTGTAGTATTGTGGCAGCCAGGGGAATAATTGTGCAGGACTTGTTCGCAGAGATTTGGATAACGTACATGAAACATTTTTGCAGGCATCACGGTGCGAGCTGTAAATTGGTGCGATGTTGAGCTGTGGGCGCTCGTGGATGACGTCACAAAATACCGGGCTGAGGTAGTGAAAAGAATGTTCACCCTTTCTCACTGCCTCAACCCGGTCAAACGCTTGGGCAGCAATAACAGCAATGGCTAATGGTGTTGGTATGGCTGACAGGACTGCCAGTCAAGTAAAAAGGAAGTGGTCCGACCATAAAAGCCATATGCTAACATAAATCCACAAGCACCAAAATGAAATGCATAAGACACGGCTAGTCTAGCAGATGTTATAATTACAAGCCAAATGTTGATAGACATAATAAATGTATTGTGATTAAATCTATGAAATTTATTTATAATTATGTAACTGTTAGGTGAATAGCTTAATACAATTAACAGTGTTTTAGTACTTTTGAAGTTTGGTATTTTAAAATTGTGTGCACATTTAATGTGGCCATTGGTTGCCATTATATTATTTATTGTCAATAATGCATTGTGTATTTATTTTGAAGTTTTTATATTATATCTTTCATACATAACAATTCACCAATGATGACAGTACTTGACCTATGTTATATTTGTTCACAGCCCCACACTGGTGTATCATCGACATCAGCCGCATCAATGTGCTACTTGCAAGCATCAGCTGCCCGCATTGCCAGTGCAAGGAGACAGTGCGTTTGACCACGGGCAGTCACAAGGGATTCGCGCTACCCTTAAAACTGGTCTGCGGCAACTGTTACTCACGGCTCGGCAGTGCATATTCGTCACCAGTATTTGCAACAGGCGCCAATCGGCAACTGTTCGCCATCAACCACATCACGGTGCTGCTATTCGACCACTTTGGTCTTGGCTACACGGCAGTGAAAACGTTTGGTGGGATACTTGGTATCACAGCCATGCACGAGAAAACGTTTCAAGAGAAAGAAAAGAAGGTGATTTAAAAGACAGGGAAGTCGCCAATGTAATTTTGCACAAGAGTGCCGACATTGTCCATGCAATGCACCGAGCCACAAACCCGGGCGATGAAGAGGACCATGGCAATATATGCATCACCGTCAGCCCCTCCGGGATGGAACGGGTTTTTTTGGCCAAGGAAGGCCCAGGGGCCATCGATGCCAAAAGACCCCCCCCGGGGGGGGTTTTTAGGTTTTGGGGGCCCCTTTTTTTTTTTCCCCCAAAGGGGCCTTTGTTGTTTTCACTGCCGTGTAGCCAAGACCAAAGTGGTCGAATAGCAGCACCGTGATGTGGTTGATGGCGAACAGTTGCCGATTGGCGCCTGTTGCAAATACTGGTGACGAATATGCACTGCCGAGCCGTGAGTAACAGTTGCCGCAGACCAGTTTTAAGGGTAGCGCGAATCCCTTGTGACTGCCCGTGGTCAAACGCACTGTCTCCTTGCACTGGCAATGCGGGCAGCTGATGCTTGCAAGTAGCACATTGATGCGGCTGATGTCGATGATACACCAGTGTGGGGCTGTGAACAAATATAACATAGGTCAAGTACTGTCATCAATGGTGAATTGTTATGTATGAAAGATATAATATAAAAACTTCAAAATAAATACACAATGCATTATTGACAATAAATAATATAATGGCAACCAATGGCCACATTAAATGTGCACACAATTTTAAAATACCAAACTTCAAAAGTACTAAAACACTGTTAATTTTTTTTGGCTATTCACCTAACAGTTACATAATTATAAATAAATTTCATAGATTTAATCACAATACATTTATTATGTCTATCAACATTTGGCTTGTAATTATAACATCTGCTAGACTAGCCGTGTCTTATGCATTTCATTTTGGTGCTTGTGGATTTATGTTAGCATATGGCTTTTATGGTCGGACCACTTCCTTTTTACTTGACTGGCAGTCCTGTCAGCCATACCAACACCATTAGCCATTGCTGTTATTGCTGCCCAAGCGTTTGACCGGGTTGAGGCAGTGAGAAAGGGTGAACATTCTTTTCACTACCTCAGCCCGGTATTTTGTGACGTCATCCACGAGCGCCCACAGCTCAACATCGCACCAATTTACAGCTCGCACCGTGATGCCTGCAAAAATGTTTCATGTACGTTATCCAAATCTCTGCGAACAAGTCCTGCACAATTATTCCCCTGGCTGCCACAATACTACAACTTTTATTAGACGTAGTTCGCTCAGTACAAAAGGAACGTCTTGCAAATATCGGTCTAGCACTTGTGTTACGACCATCGGCATCACTTAATGTAAAACAGTTCGACTTGGAGTACAACCAACAACTGTAAGAGTATGTTTGCTTTTGTAAGTGAAAAAGGTCTCCTTTTATGGTTCAGGAACCCATTGTTTTCGTATTGGTGGGAATTTCATAATGTATAATAGTGCATCTTAAACGGTTTATCTATTATGGTATTGTGAATAACCATATTCTGTCGGGAGTTTTGCACTGGGGTTGTTTTACTGGAGGAAGAATCACATCATTGTTCCTCAATATTATTGTCTTCTGGTTGCACTGGATCACTATCGATTTCAAATGTTAATCCTATACAGGTATCACACTCATCTTGCTGTCTCTCATTCATTCTTTTTGAGCAGCTGATATTTATACACAGCACGAATACTACGGTTAGATTGTTCGTTGGTTTTATACGCTGACCCGTATAATTCAATCCCAAAATTAAACTGGGGACATGCATAGGCATGATGTGCTGACATGGCCTTACCATGTCAGCATTTATAAACGAGGCCATATGATATAATACTCCTGATAGGTTAGACAGCTTTGAACAGAGTTCTTTTATATGTTCTTACAGTTTAGGTAAATGCCCAGATATTTGACTGCGTTAACCCTTTCCATGAGATTGCCCAGCAATAGCAATGGCACGAGTTCACGTTCTACATATCTACCAAATATTGTGTATAGCATGTCTTCCTAAATTTAGAGTTAGCTGATTGTATCAAAACACGATTTTTCATTATAGTTTCATTGTCAGCCAATCCACTGATGAACACATTAGTACCATCAGCAAACAAACGCAAAAATAGTTACTTCACAGCCCTTTTGAAGGAACATTTTCAATAACTGATACATTATAATTTGAAAAATTATTAATTTAATTAATCACTTCATATTGATAAACTGGTGACAGGAACATAGTATCGGGTCAGTTACAACTTGTCTATATTCGTTTCCCTTATTGCAAGCCTGATCATTCTTTACATGCACACGTAACATATTGGATCATTACATTAGCATTACTCTTATTTTATCAGGTTTGATGACTATCGTGTAAACGTTATGTTTGTTCTTTTAGCCCTATACCATAAGTTCCCCATATATTGTCCATAATTCTCCTGTTGATTTATTTCCTCGTAAAAGTAAATTACTGTAATATGATTTCTTCTCATGCCGTATGATAGCTGTAAATTTATTATTATATAATGTACTGTGGGTATTCTTTTTTGTATTCATTTGTTCTGTTCAAGTATTTTTTGTACAACCTAGTTTTTTTGTTAAAGCATAATTTAATTGCCTAAAAAATGGGAAATATTTATTGACAGTAGTTGATAGTTGGTTTTAGACATATCGTAACATTCATCCGTCTCCTTATATGAGTTAACGTCTTCCCAGGTTATATATTCCACTTCGCAGGTTTTTGTCCCTAGAGTAATTCATAACAATGGGACAAGGGTTTTTTGTCGCTCTATCTCCACTTTGGAATATGCTCCCTTTGGTGTTAGATCACTTGAACATATTGCTAAATTCCGTCGCATTAAAAACTTACATTTATTACTTAGCCTATCAAGCTGCTGTTTGGATGGACATTTGTCGTGTCAACTCTCTCAGTTTTTTGGAAATTTTTTGGGGGATTATGTTGTTTTAACTTTCCCCAAATTCTTTTCTAGCCCCTTAAATTATATGTGAAGGGTTTTGTCTTTAAAAACGGAACTGGGAAAAGGGATTTTGGGTTTAATTAAAGGGGTTGGGGGAACAACCTTAACACGGAAAAAGGTTTTTTTTTGGAAAAGCGCTGCCCAAGAATTTTGGTCCCAAAAAACCACAAAGGTTTTTTAAAAATTTTTACCCCAAAACTTTTTTCTTAACCAGTTTTTAAGGCCAATGAATTTGGGTGCAATTTTCATGGGACTTGTTTAATACACATAAATCCTTCCATTCCACCCCTCTTCTCCATATTCCTCTTTCGGGATTTTTTAAGGGGGATTAAGGGACCCTTTTAAAACCCGTCAAAACCAAACCCTTTTTTAATTCGGTTGGTATACTTCTACTTCGGCGATGTCCGGCTTGAGCCACGTTTCTGATTTAGGAAAACATTTGCAGGAGCAACAATGCTGCGTTATTTGGCTTTATGATTTGGAAATGGATTAACAACGTTCTTTAAATTTGGTTTGCCTCTACCTTCATTTGTCATGTGTAGACTGTTTTAAGGGCCCGGTTTTAGCATTGGTTTATGGTACCCCTATAATTTATTAAATACCAAAAAAGGGGAAACTTATTTTAATGGCCTTTTTGGGGCCTTTTTCGTTTTTCCAAAATTTTTCCAAAGGAAAGGGGTTCCGGGAATTGAAATTAAAGGGGTTTTAGTTAATTGCCCCAAAAAGATAAAATTTTGGAAAACAGTAATTGGCCCCGAAAAGGACGCTACGGTAGACGACACCGGATGTATTGCGGTGCATTCAACCTCAAATGTTCATCAGGACTGTCATCCGCATAAACCCCGTCTGGCACATGCCACACTCCTTTGTTGCAAGCACACCTCGGTAGTTGACAGTGGATGAGTAGGGTTCTATTTCGTTTTCATCCTTGGTGACGACAATATTGTGAATAAGTAGGGTTCTATTTCGTTGGCATCCTTGGTGATGACAAACATTGGTACACAACAAAATTAAAAAAATTGGGATAGCCCTCGGCTGCTCCAGGCTCAATGACACCATGGTTTTTTACCTTGGGTTTTAGACAAGCAAGCTATTGCTGCAGTTCACCCTGTATAGCGAGGTCGAAAAGCACAAACATATAAGACAGTCTGGTGATCAGGTGTTCTTCACACCACTGATATCAGGGAGTTTCCTCTCACTGACACACCTCTCTTTCAGGTCCCGGTAAGGCCTGCTGACTGCTTGTTCAGCTGAAACATGAATGATTCCTCCCAAAACAAATGTAAATTAATGGGGCTAGGTGCTTGACAACAATACCAGTTAATATTTGTAAACATCAAAGAAGCTACGAAAGCAGGTATACCGTATTTATTAGACCAGAAAATTCCCACGTATAATTATGGAGTAACACTCTTGCACGGCGACACATCAAAATCACATGTCAACGTCAATAATGTCAATGCTTCTATTAAGTCTTTCAGCAAACTAGAATTGATGACAGACTAATTTGAGTTCCTTTTGTAAAATAGGATTCTGTAAAATATTTTCCCGTAGTAACTGTTAATGAACACATGCACAAATATTTTGTGTCATGACGAATCCATTTTGAATGCCCTAATCCACAAATTTACTCACTGATTTATATTTCGTTTCAAGGTCTACGGTCAGTTTAATATTGTATCATTTCATCTTCCTTCCAAGCATGCCATAGTGCTTGTGAGATCACTCCGATTAGTTAGCTTAAAAGTCATGTTTCTCCTAGACATAGCCCTACAGTCGCCACTGTGCAGTCGCTGAGAGCTTTTTCATAACACTATTATTCCGTGTTGTTTGTCTATAAAAACTAAACCTTTGACCGTGACGAGACGTGGCAGCGATGTCAACAACGAATAATGGTATACTTCACATTCACTTTATCCAACAACCCTCAAAGCTCGTTGTGACATCACTGATGAGTCCTTTCCGTGTTCACATTGTCGTCACGGATTAAGGAGCAGTGAAGTTACGAAATCTGCGCTTGCTATGAAAATGTGTGTAAAAAATATTGTGCATCGTTTTATTTTGAAACAAATAACTTTGTTGCATGTAGACATCAATTGCTCACAATGTCCGATATATGTGACTAAAGATATAGTTAATATGAAATACAGCGATATTTTCATAGTAATGCAGAAACCGTGATGGTGCAGGAACCGAGTAGGTGACAAAGATTAATGGAAATATCGTTAGTAACAACAGCGGCTCGTCGGATTACAGACACACATTTCACATTATTATAATGACTTCTTCGACACCGATGTTTTAGGCTTGGTTTAGTAAAACCTTACACTTTCACACGACACACACGTTGAGCACATCCACAATTGATTGTTGCTAGATCGTCTTTGACCCGCAACCCTTTACAGTCCGAAACAATATGTCTAGTCTTTCAAGTACTTTTTTTTTTTTTTTAGGGCCCTTTTCCCCCTTTTTCTTTTTTTCCCAAAAGGTTTTTTGCCCCAATTTGAGCGAATACAGACATACCACAAATTATTCCTAATTAGACTAGAACATGAACAGTACTTTGCATGTCATTATAGATAATTTAACACTAAATTGTATTGGCAGTATTAAATGTAATGAATAAATTGCAAATAAAAATAGAAAGGAAACCTATTCTAAATCATTTAAATGAATATGTATGAATCGGTGTGTATATCACAGTGGGTAGATGTATAGCATTTCATGATTGCAATAAATGGAAGCAAAACACGTCTTTCATCACTTTAAAATGTAACAGTAACTAACAGAAGTAGGCGCTCGTCTGGGCTACCAAGCCAGTTTCATCTTCACTACTTGAGTCTATAAAATACATATGCATATAAAGGAAACTTCACTTCGAAGTCCAACAACTCATACCGTAATCAGTAATCTTGAAATGGCTGACTGTTTGTGTGTCTGGCTGCTTGTAAAAATAACGCTATTACAACTTGTTCAGGATTGTTCTCACCCTTTAAAATTTTTTTGCTGCTCCTGTATTTAA
>JAODUO010004985.1:0-10031 GCA_025642075.2 Ridgeia piscesae
TTTAAAAAATTTTTCCCCCTTTTTTAAAAAATTTTGGGGTTTTTTTAAAAATTAAATTTTTTTTTTCCCTTTGTATTCTTGAAAATTTTTTAAAAAATTTATTGGGTTTTTAAAAAATAATTATTAAAATTTTTTGAAATGGATAAAAATTTTTTTTTTAAAATTTTTTGCAAAATTTTTTAAGGAAGTGGGAAAAGGGGGGAAAATTTTTTTTTTTTTAAAAAAGGGGAAATTTAAAAATTTTTAACCCAAAATTTTCATAAACTTTTACAAAAACCCAGTTGAAAAAATTTTCAATTTAATAAAAAATTTAAATTTTTAAAAAAATTTTTTTAAAATTTTTTTGTTTTTAAAAAAATTTTTTTTTAAAAAAAAAAATTTTAATTTTGGGAATTTTTTTTTTTTAAAAACCCAAAAGTGGTTTTTAAAAAAATTTAAAAAATTTTTTTAATTTTAAAGGAAAAATTTTTTAAATTTTTTAAAAAAAAAAATTTTTAAAAAAATTTAAAATTTTGATTTATTGGAGGGGGGTTTTAAATTTTTTTCATTTTATAAAAAATTTTCCAAAATTTTGTTTTTAAAAACTTAAATTTTAACCTTTTAACATTTTAAAAAAAAAAATTTTAAAATTTTTTAAAAAAGTTTCCCCCAAATAATTTCCAAATATTTTTTAAAAAATTTTAAATTTTTTTTTATGTACAATAAAAAAAATAAAATTTTTTATGTTAAAAAATTTTAAAAAATTTGAAATAAATTTTAAAAAAAAATTATAAAAAAAAATAAAAAATATTTTAAAGGGTTTTAAAATTTAAAATCTTTAAAAATTTTTAAAATTTTTTAAAATTAAAAAATTTTTTTTAAATTTTTTAATACCCAAAAGGATTGGAAAATTTTCCCCCTTTAAAAAAACCTTGGGAAGCTTTTTAGCCCCTGGCCGAAACAATAAAAGAAAAACCTGGGGAAAAATTTTAAAAATTTTTTTTAAAATTTTGGGGTTTTTAATTTATTTCCCCAAAAAAAATAAAATGTTCCCGGGGTAGGGAGACCCAAACCCGAAAAGGAATTTTGTTTTTAAAAATCCAAAAAAATTGGGAAAATAAAAAAAAATTTTAAAAAGGGAAAAATGAATTGATTTTTATTTCAACCCCCCCTTTGTTTCCTTTTAAAAAAAGGGGTTGGCCCAAACATTTATTATTATGATAAGCTAGCTAATAAATTAAAAATAAATATCTATGTAAAATGTCTTTTAAAAGGAGTAATTTTCGATTTAAAATTGTGTTAAGCTAAACGTTCACAACAAATGAAGATTTGTGATGGGATAATCAAATTAAGGAAGTAGCCTTAAATATTTTTATGGTGTGTGAAATGTTTCATTTCTGTTTTACAGTCTGGGTTGCCATATGTCGAGGTTCTGTGCAAGAATCGCTACATCGGTCGAACCTTCATCCAGCCTAGTACGCGGCTGAGAAAGCTCGGAGTTGCCAAGAAGTTTGGAGCACTTTCGGCCAATTTCCTTGGCAAGCGAATTGTTCTTGTTGACGATTCCATTGTGCGCGGCAACACAATAGCACGTATTGTGAAACTTCTGAAAGGCGCAGGCGCAAAAGAGGTAAGGTGATCTGGTTTTTGTTTAGCTACAGGTATATGGTTGGGTGCTATGTCAAGTTTTATGGTGGAGCAATACAGAGTAATAAAAGTTGCTTATTCATTTACTGCCATGGGAGACTCATCTGTGATGATCCATTAATCCTTTTGGGAAAAAAATTTTGGTTTTAAATTACTCATGTTTGCAGTGCTAACAACAGAATAATTGCATGTGATATGTCATTTACATTTTAGCATATTTGCTGGTCACTGGGTACCCTAGTCATTATTACGTGTGTCATTTGTGCTGCCATCTAGTGCAATTCTTGTAATGTTTTACCTTCTCAAATTTATTCCACCAGATGGCACCACCCATCTCAAACAAAGTCCTGTGGCAGGACACGCCATTTTTAGAAACACATTTTGGTGTACCAATAGTAGCTGTCATGTGTTGAAAGCCTTTGGGGTCATGTGAAAGGGCACATTGTAAAAGGTCTAAATGGCACACCAAATTGTGAAGGTTTGGGGAGCTCCAGTCTTCCCTGGTTCAGCTTATGGTCTGGTCTAGGGTGTATGTAGTAGTATGTAGTATGTACCCCCAGGATTCCCTGGATTGTCCTGTCTGACATGGTTTTAGGGGGTATGTGCCCCCAGGCCTCCCTGGATTGGTCTGTGACTTGTCTTCTAGGGGGTATGTGCCCCCTAGGCCTCTCTGGGTTGGTCCTGTGACATGTGGTGTAGGGGGTATGTGCCGCTAGGTCTTCCTGGATTGGTTCTGTCACATGTGGTGTAGGGGGTATTCCCCTAGGTTTTCCTGGATTGGTCCTGTCACATGTGGGTAGGGGGTTTTGTGCCGCTAGGTCTTCCTGGATTGGTCCTGTACATGTGGTGTAGGGGGTATGTCCCCTAGGTTTTCCCTGGATTGGTCCTGTCACATGTGGTGTAGGGGGTATTCCCCTAGGTTTTCCCTGGATTGGTCCTGTACATGTGGTGTAGGGGGTATGTGCCGCTAGGTTTTCCTGAATTGCCCTATGACTTGTGTTGATTGTTTGACAGGTTCACGTGAGGATTGCCTCCCCTCCCCTCAAACATCCCTGCTACATGGGCATCAACATTCCCACGAAGGAGGAGCTGATTGCCAACAAGATGTCCATTGATGAGTTGGCAAAACAGATGGGTGGGTATCATTGCCACTTGGTCACTGGTGGGGTTTAATTTTAATTTTTGGTCACTGGTGGGGTCAGTTAACTTGGTCACTGGTGGGGTCAGTTAACTTGGTCACTGGTGGGGTCAGTTAACTTGGTCACAGTGTTGTGATAACTGTATTACAGTTGCAGTGCAATTGCTGTAGTCTCATTGGTAATGTTACATTAAAGGGGAGCTGAAACGCTTGAACAACCATTGCTCAAACATAGGAGCATATCATTTAGGGGGTTTGTGACCATGAGTTGATGAGCACGGAGACAAGATTATTTCTATCATCTAAACCAGTATGCCAAAAACTCTTTCACCTTACAAACTGACAGTTCTTTTGAGTCTTTCATAACCATGTAAAACACATAAAATTGAACAAAAAGACAAGTGATTCCACACATCCTGGTGGTCTCTTCCATCCAAAAAGTGGCAGTTCAGAAGAATAGACAATACACATCAATCAGTGACGTTTTCTCAACAAGTCACAGTGTGGCGCCACTGTTACATGACTACATTTCTTGTGCATGTCGAGAACGACTTAATCCATACTGTATAAAATATATAGTACCAGGTATGTACCATATACGGAATACAGCAATTCAATATACTGCTCTCTCCTCTCTCTCCTGTCTATCCTCCATCTGTCTTCTCTCTCCCCCCTCTCTCCCCCCTCTCCTCTCCCACATTCTCTCTCTCCCTCTCCTTCTTTCTCTCTCCCCTCTCTCTCTCCACCCTCTAGCACTGTGTACTCTATTCAGTATCCTGTACGATATATTGTATGTGGGTGTGTTTTTTTTTTTATATATATATATATATATATATGTTTTTATGTTTTTTTTTTTGTTTTTTTTTTATATATATATATATATATATATATATATATATATTTTATAACATAACAAATAACTATACTAGTTATCTATGTTTGTTGTAGACGCAGACAGTCTGGTCTACCTTCGGTCGATGGACTAGTGGCCGCAGTCCGCAGTGGCATCAAGTCAAACCTGCAGAACACTGGACATTGCACTGCCTGTCTCACTGGACACTATCCTGTTGACCTTGTATGGTGACAATGTCCACTACCTGCATCATTGGACACTACCCAGTTGACATCATGTGGTGACAAGGGCCACTCCTTACTAGCAGTGACAATGTCAACTACCTGCATCATTGGACACTACCCAGTTGACATCATGTGGTGGCAAGGGCCACTCCTTACTAGCAGTGACAATGTCCACTACCTGCATCATTGGACACTACCCAGTTGACATCATGTGGTGACAACGTCCACTCCTTACTAGCAGTGACAATGTCAACTACCTGCATCATTGGACACTACCCAGTTGACATCATGCGGTGACAACGTCCACTCCTTTTCTAGCAGTGACAATGTCCACTACCTGCATCATTGGACACTACCCAGTTGACATCATGCGGTGGCAACGTCCACTCCTTACTAGCAGTGACAATGTCAACTACCTGCATCATTGGACACTACCCAGTTGACATCATGGGTGACAGTGTCCACTCCTTACTAGCAGTGACAATGTCCACTACCTGCATCATTGGACACTACCCAGTTGACATCATGTGGTGGCAAGGGCCACTCCTTACTAGCAGTGACAATGTCCACTACCTGCATCATTGGACACTACCCGGGTTTACATCATGTGGTGACAGTGTCCACTCCTTACTAGCAGTGAAACAAATTGGTTCCCAAAAAATACCTGCCCAATTCATTGGAAAAAACTTTTCCCAGGTTTTGGAACAATTTTAAAGGGGGGTTGGAAAAAAGTGTCCCAAAATCCTTTTAAACTTTAAAGGGGGAAATGGGCCAAAATGGGTCCACTTTAAACCCCGCCCCCCCTTCAAAATTGGGGAAAAAACTACCCAAAAGGGTTTGACAAAAAAACAATTTTTAAAAGTCAACCCGGGTAAAAGGTTTTTTCCAAAATGATTTTCAAAGGTTAAAATGGAAAAAAATTGTTTACTTTTTTCTTAGTAAAAAGAGGTTTTTGGAAAAGTTGTTTCCCCCCGGGGATTTTTTTTTTTAAAAAAAAAAAAAAAGGGTTCAAACCTTGGGGTTTTGGTTTTCCAAATTTTTTAAATTTTCAAAGGGGTTTAAAATTGAACATTTGTCAACTTTTTCTTAAATAAAAAGGGGTGGACGTTGTCACCACATGATGTCAACTGGGTAGTGTCCAATGATGCAGGTAGTGGACATTGTCACTGCTAGTAAGGAGTGGACGTTGTCACCACATGATGTCAACTGGGTAGTGTCCAATGATGCAGGTAGTTGACATTGTCACTGCTAGTAAGGAGTGGACGTTGTCACCACATGATGTCAACTGGGTAGTGTCCAATGATGCAGGTAGTGGACATTGTCACCATACAAGGTCAACAGGATAGTGTCCAGTGAGACAGGCAGTGCAATGTCCAGTGTTCTGCAGGTTTGACTTGATGCCACTGCGGACTGCGGCCACCCGTCCTTTTTCCCAAGGTAAAAAGATGTTGGTTTTAAAAAAATAATAAATTTTTATAATTTATTTTTATATTTATTTTTTTATTTTATATATATATATATATATATATATATATATAATAATATACATAAAATATATATATATATATAAAAATAAATATATTAAATATAATAAACACCCCCTAAATTAAAAGGAGAGAGGAAAGAGGGGGAGAGAAATGTGGAAGGAAGGGGGGGGGGGAGGAGGAAAACAGATGGAGGGTAGACAGGAGAGAGGGGGGAGGCAGTATATTAATTGTTAAATTTTTTTATGGGGCATATGGACTTTTATATTTTATACAGTATGGTTAAAGGCTACACAAAGAAAAGTATCATTCTGGGCCACATTTACTTTTTGAGAAAAAGTCACTGATTTATGTTATTTTCTATTCCTGAATTTCCCGGATGGGGAAAAAGGGGCCGCCAAATTTTTTAAAGGGAAAATCCTTTTAGTTTGTAAGGTGAAAGAGTTTTTGGCATACTGGTTTAGATGATAGAAATAATCTTGTCTCCGTGCTCATCAACTCATGGTCACAAACCCCCTAAATGATATGCTCCTATGTTTGAGCAATGGTTGTTCAAGCGTTTCAGCTCCCCTTTAATGTAACATTACCAATGAGACTACAGCAATTGCACTGCAACTGTAATACAGTTATCCAAAAACCAAAATGGGGACCAAGTTAACTGACCCCACCAGTGACCAAGTTAACTGACCCCACCAGTGACCAAGTTAAGTAACCCCACCAGTGACCAAGTGGCAATGATACCCACCCATCTGTTTTGCCAACTCATCAATGGACATCTTGTTGGCAATCAGCTCCTCCTTCGTGGGAATGTTGATGCCCATGTAGCAGGGATGTTTGAGGGGAGGGGAGGCAATCCTCACGTGAACCTGTCAAACAATCAACACAAGTCATAGGGCAATTCAGGAAAACCTAGCGGCACATACCCCCTACACCACATGTGACAGGACCAATCCAGGGAGGCCTAGGGAGTACATACCCCCTACACCACATTGGGTGGGGCCAGGGAAAAAACCAATCCAGGAAGACCTAGCGGCACATACCCCCTACGCCACATGTGACAGGACCAATCCAGGGAGGCCTAGGGAGTATATACCCCCTACACCACATGTGACAGGAAACCCAAACCAGGAAGACCTAGCGGCACATACCCCCTACACCACATGTCACAGGACCAACCCAGAGAGGCCTAGGGGGCACATACCCCCTAGAAGACAAGTCACAGACCAATCCAGGGAGGCCTGGGGGCACATACCCCCTAAAACCATGTCAGACAGGACAATCCAGGGAATCCTGGGGGTACATACTACATACTACTACATACACCCTAGACCAGACCATAAGCTGAACCAGGGAAGACTGGAGCTCCCCAAACCTTCACAATTTGGTGTGCCATTTAGACCTTTTACAATGTGCCCTTTCACATGACCCCAAAGGCTTTCAACACATGACAGCTACTATTGGTACACCAAAATGTGTTTCTAAAAATGGCGTGCCTGAAATTTTGGGTGGGGGGGCCATCTGGTGGGAAAATAAAACATTGAATTCATAATCAGACTGACACACGTAATAATGACTAGGGTACCCAGTGACCAGCAAATATGCTAAAATGTAAATGACATATCACATGCAATTATTCTGTTGTTAGCACTGCAAACATGAGTAATTTAAAACAAATTTTTTCCAAGAGGATTAATGGATCATCACAGATGAGTCTCCCATGGCAGTAAATGAATAAGCAACTTTTATTACTCTGTATTGCTCCACCATAAAACTTGACATAGCACCCAACCATATACCTGTAGCTAAACAAAAACCAGATCACCTTACCTCTTTTGCGCCTGCGCCTTTCAGAAGTTTCACAATACGTGCTATTGTGTTGCCGCGCACAATGGAATCGTCAACAAGAACAATTCGCTTGCCAAGGAAATTGGCCGAAAGTGCTCCAAACTTCTTGGCAACTCCGAGCTTTCTCAGCCGCGTACTAGGCTGGATGAAGGTTCGACCGATGTAGCGATTCTTGCACAGAACCTCGACATATGGCAACCCAGACTGTAAAACAGAAATGAAACATTTCACACACCATAAAAATATTTAAGGCTACTTCCTTAATTTGATTATCCCATCACAAATCTTCATTTGTTGTGAACGTTTAGCTTAACACAATTTTAAATCGAAAATTACTCCTTTTAAAAGACATTTTACATAGATATTTATTTTTAATTTATTAGCTAGCTTATCATAATAATAAATATGTAATTTATCATTTAGAAATACGTCTTAGAGATATTATTTATTTATTAGGTCAACACAATAATTTGTAATGGAAAATTTTTCATTTTAAGGAACAATGTACATTTTATATATATTTGTTCAATTTCGTTTCATTGTATATAGGCATTGTGTGACCCAAACACCAGAACACATTCTTATTTTAGATGAAATGTACATTGCATTTTTAAAATGGCGAATAAAACTTTATTAAAGTATTCAAATCTCAATCTCTGACATACAACTCGAGTAATACACTGAGTCCGTTTATAATATAAATGCTTCCTTTTGCTTCAATGGCAAGGAATAATTATGTTGGTGATTGCCTTTTATCACTGATGAAAAACAGTTCCTATGCCGACGATTAACCTTAAAACCACTGAATTTGTGGGTTTTCAAAAGCAATATGTTTACTAACTACTTCAAAACACAAATATGCGCATGAAAATTCAAGTTGCCAATGAAAAGTTGCAAAATTGAACAAGTCAACTGAAGTCTAGTCAGGTTTGCTGTTTGCACAATTAATTGCCTTTTATCTTACAATTTGTCAGGTAAATTTAATTTTCTTGACATCTTTTAGCCACTGTGCTGTCAGCAGGTGTATTACCTGTTCAACCAACTCACCTGTGTTGAGTAGCCAAGTGCTGCAGGTGTTGCTGACTCGGGTATTGTGCTGACGAGGTCAGCGTCAGCTGGAGCCTCCAGGGCTAGCTGCTTCCCACATCTGCTGCGTACACAGTACACCTGCTGACCTGTATCACAAGACATCACACATACAGTACACTTGCATCACAGTACATCACAGTACATACAGTACACCTGCTGACCTGTATCACAAGACATCACACATACAGTACACTTGCATCACAATACATCACAGTACATACAGTACACCTGCTGACCTGTATCACAAGACGTCACCCAAAAAATTATAGTAATGTTTCATCTCATTTTTATTATTTTCTACTTTTTATTTTGTGTGTAGCTATTTTTTCACTTAGTTTCGTTATCAAAAGCATACATACATTATAAACATTAATTACTATCATACATGTATACCTGTGATTAATCCAAAACAGTGATGCCATTTGACAGCTGCTAGCTATGGCACTTACATAAAAGTTACATAAGTAAAGCATATTTGTCACCAGACCGTCTTCTCAGTGAAGTTACACAGCCAAGCAACAGTCGGTTAAGCGAGACTATCTCAACCCTGGTGATGTAATGGTGAACAAAGTCATGAAGCAACCGGTGTATATATACTGAACCGTACCTTCCTGATAGTGTGGTCCAATACACATACTCAAAGATGCCCGTGCTACGGCTGGTCCCAGGCAACATTGACTGATCCCTTTATCCCCAATCTCTCCTGCAAAAATGTTCCTGTGAGTTTTACCGGTACAAAATTTAACCTTTTTTCGACTTCACGATAGAATGTACCGGCAGATCAACCTTCAGGTGGCCCTTAAATTTGTACCACCACCCCGGGCGGCGGAGGAATTAGAGGGGATTGCGACTATTAACTAATCAGTGATGTCTTGAAGGTTGAAATTTTTCAGTATTTTTAGACCCAACTTATAAGGAAAATAGGTGTTAAAATGCTGGGAAAATCGATATGGAAATACGCGGTACCGGGATTCCTTAGTCCCATGCAATCGTCAATTTCCACCTCCTCCCTGATGCTTTGAAAAAAGGCTGTAGCCACAAAGTCCCAGAGTGACTGTTTGTTGATCTTCCATCTAGTGGTAATAAAATACTAAGAACTTCAAAAATAGGTTACTTGTTTTACATTGTGTCACATTCAACATCATTGTTACTTTTATGGAGTATGTTGTTTATTGATAATTTTTAACAAGATAATGATAAATTTTTTAAAAAGATAGTCGTGTCATTTCATATCAATGATGTCAACTCTATTTGTTAACCTATGACATATTTTCTAATGTCAGTGATTGTCATTTATCAGAGGTATGACATGTCATCTAATGTCAGTGATGTCAATAGTCATTTTTTTATTAATTATATCATTTATCATAGATATAACAAGTTACCTCAAGTCATCTGTCACTGATCAATGATACAATGTATCACTTGTGGTTAGTGCAGCTGTTGACATGTCACATCGTAACATTGACTGTGGTTTATCTGTCATACTGTATCAATGAAGCCAAATTTTTCATATTTCATGTGGGATTCAACTTCATCAACCAAATTTCCTGGAAATTTTATATAATATGAAAAAATGTGACGAACAACCCCGTCAATGAATCAGATGAATTCACATGACCATTGCATGACTCATATGACCCAGTTCTGTGGCCATCAACACCTAAAATGATAAAAAACAAACCTCAGTTTCAGGCAATCTCTTCAGCGACTTATGTGTCGCCATCTGTTTTATTACCCAGAACCATACTGGGTGATAATTATTACCAGAA